>JASDQU010103949.1:181876-205415 GCA_032191745.1 Picea mariana
AACAACATATGTGTCCTACCATTCTTTTCTAGGGTATAAGTATTCTTCCTCCCATCATGAATAAATTTTTTGTCAAACTGCCATGGTCTCCCCAATAAAATATGACAGACATCCATAGGACTTACATCACATAATATTTCATCCCTATAACCTCCTATTTTAAATTCAACTTGGAATTGTTGACTTACCATTGCTTGATGTCCTTTCTACAACCACGATACCTTGTACGGGTTTGGATGTGCAGTTGTCTTTAGCTCTAGCTTCTCCACCATCTCTGTGGATACTAGATTGCCAGTGCTCCCACTGTCTATGATCACCTTGCAAACTATGTCTTTCACTTTGCAAGCAGTTTTGAATAGACTTGTTCGTTGAATGGGTTCCTCTACATCCTTCTCTGGTTTAAGAAGAATCTTCCTCATCATGCGGTTCTTTCCTCCTTGTGCTTCTTCTGTTTCCACATGATTTTGTTCTTCAACAACGTGTGCTTCACCTCCTCCTTCTTTCTTTCTCTCAGGACATTCCCAAGATTTGTGTCCTTGCTTTCCACAGGTATATCATTTAACTACGCCTCCTCTGGCTCTTCCTCTTCCTCTGGAAAAAGAACTTCTTCCTCCATGTTGTCCTTCTCTAGAACTTCCACCTTTCTCATGGTGATTATGTTGTTTGTCAGCTTCATGCTTCAGCTTCTGGAACGTCTCTCTACTGGTTCCCTTACCTCTGCTTCGTTGGCTTTGTTTCCTGGCCAATTTCTCTTCAGCTTTCAAGGCTGCTTGATAAGAATCCTCAAATGTACTAACCGACATCATGTTCATCTCCTCTTGTATTTCATATCTCATCCCATTGATATAGCTGGTTGTATTTTCATGTTCATTCTCTTTCTGTCCATCCCTGATCTTTAGTCTGTAAAATTCCTCAGTGTACTCCTTCACTGATAAGCTCTTTTGTCTCAGGTTTTGCAATCTTTTGAACATATTAATTTGGTAATCCTTTGGGATAAATCTAGATTTCATATTGACTGCCATCCTATCCCAGTTCTTAATTTTCTGCTTACCATTGCTCCTGCGTTCATCTTGCATTTCATCCCACCATAGTGTTGCATGACCTTTCAGTCTTTTCACTGCATGCTTCACCATCTTGTCTTCTTCGATATCTTCATAATCAAAGTATTTGTCCATAGAACGTACCAAGTCTAACAATTCTTCAACTTCTAAATTGCCTTCATACATCGGTACCTCTATTCTTGCTCTGGCTCCTATCTTTGAAACAACTTTTATTAAGTGATCTTGTGCAGCATCCTCTTATACATTTTCTTCGACCTCTACTTCTTCTTCGCCCTCAGCTTCACTGATGTCTCCAGTGTTTGGTGCTCTCCTTTGTGTTGTTTCCATGGTGTCAAGTCTCATTTAGAGTCACCTCATTTCTTCTTCCATTTTTGCATTCTCTCTACGCCTTCTTGGTGGCATGATTCCACTGCGTCACCTACAAACATAAATCAAATTCTTGATACCACAAATGATATCAATTTACCTTCTTTCTCTTTTTGTGTGTTGTCTGCAAACAAACTTAATATCTGCTCTGATACCACCTGGTGCAGCCCCCCCTACTCCCCCGTAGGGATGTGTGACCTCCCGGTCAAAGGATCTCTGATTATTGAGTCTGATGAATCTCTGAAATCTTAATGGTTTCCTTTTGCATTAAGACACAGGCCCTTTCAGCTTCTTGGTGCAAGTCCGATAGAACCCGTGACCTTCCCTTTCGCTTTGTTGTGAAATCTCAGAGTGTTGAGCGATAGCTCCTTTTCATATAATCCCTCTCTTGAATTTGACCTTGGGCAATGACCACGCGATTGTGGGTGCACCCACAAGCGGTTTGGGGTTAAACTACTTTTGGGCCCACAATTATGCTCAAGCTTCCATGTGTCCTTTTGACGAAACCATGGTTTGAATTGCGTCCCATGCTCAATATTTTAAACTCCACACAACTCCTATCCCCGCAATTCTACGGGATCATCGATCTCACGATCTTGATGATAATGTCTGAATTGACGGTTCATATCTGCATCTTTCAATATACAGACTAGATCTACCCCTCCTTCAATCAACGACTACGATCTCCTTCGCAACTCCGGACTTCAGGGTTTTGAAATCTCAAACCCAACTTTCTTCCGTACTCAAATATTTCAGAACTCACGATATGTTGACACCTATCCCACAAAATCAATGGTTCTAATCACTTCGGAGCTCCAAACTTCTAAGATCTCAAATCTCAACTTCTTTTTCCCAATGGTTTTTACCCAGAGTTTGTGATCCACTGACGCATGTCCTCCTGATCTAATGATCGAGGATTTATTTGGGTCTTTACCCAGAGCTCACAGATGTGTGCCACGTCTCCTCCAAATCCAATGGCTATGAACTACTTCAGGACTTTACCCAAAGTTCATGGATTCATTCCACGTCTCCCTTAGATCTCACGGCCCAGATTTTACTTCGGGTCTTCATACTTAGGCAATCTCAGATCTCAAACTGAAAACTCACTTCAACTTTACCCGGAGCTCGTGATCTGTTAACAAGTTTCCACCTATAGATCGATGGATATCGTCTCTTCAACTCTTTTGGCTTTGGGTGTTTCAACACTTCAACCTTCGCCTCCCTCTGGATCTCACAACCCACTGACACATACCCTTCTGGAACTAATGGTCCATATTTTCTCTGGCCCTTCAGCTCTCCGCACTTTTGGAATCTCAAGTTTAAAACTTGACTCCTCCTAGGCTTACGGTATCTGACGTCTCATATTCACTTGATTAGTCTGATGAATGGGTTTCACTTCGGACAATCTGATGACTCAGACCTACCCTGGCTGATCGAACGACTGGGATTCACTTCGGGTTTCCAGCTCTCTGGACTTCTGGAATCTCTAATATCAAACCTTGGTAGGTTCTCTATCCTGTATGTGTGAAGCGCTAAGGCTCGTGCACCTTGCCCCAATCAGACGGTTGTTGGTCCTCTACACTGTGATCCAACGACCATTGTTTCTCCTCTCTCCTGAGCTTCTAATATTCTCCCGACTTAGAAGATTTATCAGTCTTCGAAGGTTTTGAACCTTCTCTCCTCCTACGATTCCAACTCTTGGTTCTCGTCCACACTTGTGAAAGTGATATCCCTTCTGAGATTTTTCCTTAAAAGGATATTGATTTCCCCCACACACCTTGCATTCTCGAGATTTCGATAACTCAATTCAAAGGATTTCTTGAAAATAAATTCTTCTCACCCACCTGGCATTTCTCTGTTCGGGTTCTTCAACGCTTTCTCGTTCTTCGACAATGTGCACACCTTGCACCTGGTCTAAGTTTCCTTTGTTCTCTCTGAACTTCTCTGATTCAATCTAAGACTCAGTCGACGCACTCCTTGCATTCGAGATGCGCACCTTGCATACAAGTGTCAAAAGAGAAACAATTGAAACTCATCCAGATTCGTCACAACTTCATACTAACACTTCTTGAACAATCATACATGAACGAAATGGAATAAATCACACACAGAGAGTATAACATTCATTCATCCATACATCAAATGAATGCAGTCCAAGGATTTGGGACAATTTTGTCTATTCTATTCCTTCATGAAAACAAATTACATAATGTTTCTTATACTCTACCTTTTTCTACTAATCTCTCAGTTCTCTTACAATACTCATACATTCTCCTCTATTACAATGACACAATAAACTATCTAAGGACCGGCTCCACGAGCTCTCTCGTCCTGTCTGCAACCTATCCTATCAACTCATAGAGGTTACCTACTTCATCCTATTACAATAACTAACCGTTATTTCCAAATAAGAGTCAACACTCCATATATGCAACCTCTTACAGTCCTTCACAACTTTTACAACAAGTTACATTTTTAAAATGTTTTTTACAAAATATATCAACAACACGATTTAATTCTGAGTTAATTGCTGATGTGAACTCTATCATGCTGAGATTTCATTCCTTTGCCTCCACGCTTGCATTTTTTACTTTGAAGGTGATGCTCCTGCATCACAAACCACTACATGGGTGTTTTTCAACTCAACACTTGGCGCAATGTGGCATCCATATGGAACTGACACATGGCACTCATTTCAATCATTTTTGGACATGTCTTCAGCCTATTTTTGACTGACGCATGTCGCCCCTCCATCCACAATATGTCATCATAGTGATGTCAATCCGCCACGTCAGCTGTGGGAGATCATCCTCCAGGAAGTGCTTTTGTTCAAGCACCAAGATTAGTGCCATCTCCATGTGCAGTTTTAATGGATCCTAGAATTGGTGGGAGGATAACATTTAGCGGTAGCATTAAATTTAGCAGCCGCACCCAGATCACAGATCGTGACCAAATCAATGACCACATTTCATTGCGGGGATGCAACATCCTTGAACGATACAATTCTTGAGTGGTCCCACAATTGTAACCATGGTATAGCGAAAGTGCTACATGGCGGGAGGTGGTGAATTGCAGGCTCAAAAGCAGTGTGGATCCAAACTGCCTTTGAAGGCTCCACAATCACGTGCTTATATAACGTCAAATCAGACAACAGCATGTGGCTACCTCCTAGGTGTTAAGCCGTGCTCCGATCCCAAGGAGGATTTAGTTAATGGAAAGGGACTGGTAGTTGAAACCTCAACTCAATCCATAAATATAAGACGTGGAAGCTATGGTTGAAGAGATAGAGCTGTCATCCCGAGGTACAACAATGGATGGTTTCTTCTTGCAGACCCATACTAATAGCTTGCGTCTGACAGGAGGAAACATACACAGTCTAACAAAAGGATGCGTAGATGAAAAATTTGAATGGGATGGCCAGATCACACTCCTGGAAGTTGTGGATTGATCTGATTATAAATAGATCAGTTTAATATTTTGTAAAGAGGGGGGTTCTGAGGCTGGAGAGTCAAGAAAGTTTTAGGAGCAGGGCTTTGTATTTCTCACTTTGTAGGCCTGGGGGATTGGATTGTAAATATTATGTTATTGAATATTCCTTTGAGTTGTTTTTATCAGACTGTCTTCTTAGTTTACATGTTGTTCTATTTTTCTTATCTAGATGTAATCTCTCTGATCTATGGATTCCTGAGGCGGTAGAGGATCTATTGTCATCTTTCCCATTTTTCATGGTTTATCACAAAGACATTATTGTTTTTCTTCTTGTCTAGATGTAATCTCTCTGATCTATGGATTCCGAGGTGGTAGAGGATCTGTGGTCATCTTGCCCATATTTCATGGTTCATCACTCAGACCCTTCCTATTTTCCTTCTTGTCTAAATGTAGTATTTATGATTCATGGATTCCCGAGGCAATGGAGGATCTGTTGTCATCTTGCCCATGTTCATCATTCATCACTCAAACCTTTCATTTTTTCCTTCTTGTCTGAATGTATCATCTGTGATTCATGGATTCCTGAGGCGGTGGAGGATCTGATGTCATTGTGCCCATGTTTCATCGTTTATCACTCAAACACATTCTATTTTTCTTCTCCTCATCACCACATAAATCCTTTTGTCTGATAGGCAGTTTAAATGCCTTCATTATTCACGATACTTATGACTTCATAGCCCAACGGTCCCAACTGATTTGCAGTTACTTTTGTTATATTTTCCTCTCTCTGCGGTCTTACTGATACACATACTCAAACCATTTTAACACATTTACATTTTGATGGGTACTGGGCTTATCCTCTTGCAATTTGATGGTGACTCTCAGTGCTAACATTAATGGCACCGTTGTTGGGGATGAAAGTGAAGATATCTTCCCTGGGAGAATGACAATGAATAGATCCAGTTTTAGATGGTGAACTGAAGCTGGACACATTGTTATGACTGCTCATCTTTCACCATGGCGACTCCATTGTTAGAAAATCTGTTGGCGACTCCACTAGTTTGAAATGGACAAGATTTTAGCTCAAAGGTATGATTTCTGTGATTTTTCAAAGATAGTTGGTTTCCCTAATCCAGTGCCTAGTAGAGATGAATGGGAAAGTAGCCTTCCTAAATTTCAAGGAGAAGAGTGGGAGGAACCAACTGAACACTTGCTCAATTTTCGTGATTTTATTCATCAACTTCATATCGTGCATGAAGATGTTTAGATAAAGATTTTCAGGTATATTTCATTAGAGGGAATTGCTCGCGATTGGTGTCGATCTCTTCCAATTGCAAGTATCATCTCTTTGATAGGTTTTCATGCAGCTTTTAATTCATTTTGTAAAGAGTATTTTTCAACTGAACGTTTTTTTAAAGGATGTTGTGATGGGTTTTCTTTGCTCCATAAATATTTTTCTAGTCATGAAGGCCCGATTTGTGATGAAGCATTTATTGTAGAAGAAAACATTTACCATGAAGATCATGAGGTGCTGAATGATATTCACTATGTTAACAATAACACAAAAACGTCTAGAATCATATCAAATGTATCTTTTGTTTTAAATGTTCATGAATATCAACATCTTTCTTTTGAATATTCTGGTGATGAAGAGCAAGTGTATCCTGCAGTAGATATTTCTCGTGACTGCGAAGCTGAGATAGATGATAAGCTAGTTAAAAAAACTAAAAAAAAAAATAATCTTTGTTTTTTCCTAGATTTTCATAATTGAAGGCAGATTTGTTTGTTGCTCTTATGAAGAAAATGCAGAGGATATTTTTGTCCTTGAAATAGATGTTTTTGGAAGCCCTAATTATGATGAAGAAGTCGTTTCGAATATTGACCAAAAACAACCATTTTTTTATGAATATCTGAGTGAATATGATAAAGAGCAGAGCTTCTTCATATCTTCTTTGGAACCTCATAGCATGGTTCCTGTATATGATGATTATGAATCTAATCCTTGGGAGGGCCATGAAGGAGAAAAGGAAGAACTAAATGTGCATCTTATCTCATGTCCAACACTTGTAAATGAGCAAATATCACCAGGGATTAGCCAACCTGCATCAATCCTTTATCCACCTGTACACTCTGAGAACACCAAACAACAGGTGAGCAATAATGAAGTAAAGGAGGTAATTTCTTACCATTTTAGCGTGCCTTATTACAAATTTTATGACCATGTGGGGTTATATATGGAGTTGAGTTTTCCAAAACAATTGGAGCATGCAAAATTATTCATCTTATCATCATTTGGGGGTATTTCCAGTGTTCCAAAACATGTTTGCATTATGTTGTCATAATCCCCTTACCTTTTGTGGATCATTTGCAGTGAAAAGAAGAATTATATTACCAAACAGTTTGGGTGGCTATGGTGAAGTTTGCTTTCACCTAGCACATTGTAAAAAATCGATTAGTTTAGGATTGTACATAAATAAAATCCATCTGGAGCATGTGTGTTTGTTTTCTTTTTGTAAGTAGAGTAGTGTACATGTCAGCATGTTGCCTTCAACAAAATTATTTGAGCTTGACTCCACAACCCAACAGCTAAGGCACTGGAACTGCGCATTCTTGGAAGCTCACAGGGAGCATGCCATCCCTTGTGGAGCCAATGTTATCACATGAAGTTTTCAAGGGTCGCAACAAGTTGTATAAATTTTTTACTTTCACAAGAAACAACCATGAGCACAAGTGCAACATTCAGAGCAGTCTATTTTGGGCTGAAATACAAGCAGCGGTCGAGTTCAATTTTCAACAGCAGAGATCCCAGGAGCAGTTCAGATCAACAACTCATGTGCATTCGACATGTCAAAATTGTGCAAGGATTAGTGACTAGACAGAAGTCCTAAAGTCCCGAAGTAAATATGATCCATTGAAGGTTGAGGACACGCGTCGATAGATCTCTCACTTCAAGAATTCAGCACTTCGGAGGATTGCACGAGCAAGCAGGAGAAAACTCTCGAAGACCGAACTCCCGAAGTAAATCTCAGTCGTTCAAATAAAGAGGCCAGGCGTAACTAGATCTCTCACTTTGGGAATTCGTCACTTCAGAGGATTGCGTGAGCAAGTAGGAGAAAACTCCTGAAGCCCGAACTCCCGAAGTAAATCTTGGTCATCAAAATCAAGAGGCCACGTGTCACCAGATCTCTCACTTCGAGAATTCAACACTTCAGAGGATTGAACGAGCAAGCAAGAAAGGAATATCGCTTGAAGCCCCAAAGTCCCGAAGTAACGGTTGACTGACACGTTGATGCAGGCCCAAGCACTCCATGAGTTTTTTTCAACTCAACACTTGGTGCTCATCTATTAGAGACACGTGGCATCCATCTGGCACTAACACATGGCACTCATTTCAAGAATTTTTGGACATGTCTTAAACCTATTTTCGAGTGATGCATGTCGCCCCTCCATCCATGATATGTCATCATAGTGACGTCAATCTTCCACATCAACTTTGGGAGATCATTCTCTGGGAATTGCTCTTGTTCAAGCATCAAGATTAGCGCCATCTCCTTGCACGATTTTAATGGATCCTAGAATTGGTGGACGGATAAACTTTAGTGGTAGCGTTAAATTTAGCAGGTGTTCCCAGATCGCAGATCATGACCAGATAAACGACCATGTTTCATTGCAGGGATGCAACATGCTCAAACGATAAAATTCTTGAGCGGTCCCACAATTGAAACCATGGTATAGTGAAAGTGCTACGTGGTGGGAGGTGGTGAATTACGGGCTCAAAAGAAGTGTGGATCCAAACTGCCTTTGACGGCCATGCAATCACGTGCTTATATAACACCAAATCTTATAGCAGCACGTAGCCACCCCCTAGGCGTTAAGCTACGCTCCGATCCCAAGGAGGATTTAGTTAATGGAAATGGATTAGTAGCTAAAACCTTAGCTCAGTCTATAAATAGAAGACGTGCAAGATATGGCCAAGGAGACAGAGCTGTCAGCTCGAGATACCATGATGGACGATTCCATCTTGTAGACCCATATTGATCTGAGCTTGCGTCTAATAGGAGGAAACACACACATTCTGACAAAAGGATGTGCAGACGAAATCTTTGAATGGTATGGCTAGATCAAACTCCTGAAAGTTGTGGACTGATCTGATTATAAATAGATCATTTTAAGATTTTGTAAAGGAGGGGTTCAGAGACTGGAGAGCCGAGAGAGATTTAGGAGCAGGGCTCTATATTTCTCAGTTTGTAGACCCGAGGGCTTGGATTGTAAATATTATGTTATTGAAGATTCCTTTGAGTTGTTTTTATCAAACTGTCTTCTTAGTTTACATGTTGTTCTTTTTTTCTTGTCTGGATGTAATCTCTCTGATCTATGGATTCCTGAGGCGGTAGAGGATCTACTATCATCTTGCCCATTTTTCATGGTTTATCACACAAACATCATTTTTTTTATTATTGTCTAGATGTAATCTCTCTGATCTATGGATTCTTGAGGCGGTAGAGGATCTGTTGTCATCTTGCCCATCTTTCATGGTTCATCACTCATACCCTTCCTGTTTTCATTCTTGTTTGAATGTAGTACTTTTGATTCATGGATTCTTGAGGCAGTGGAGGATCTGTTGTCATCTTTCCCATGTTCATCGTTCATCACTCAGAACCTTCATGTTTTCCTTCTTTTCTGAATTTAGCATCTGTGATTCATGGATTCCTAAGGCGGTGGAGGATCTGTTGTCATCTTTCCCATGTTTCATCGTTTATCACTTAGAACCATTCTCTTTTTCTTCTCCTTGTCACCACATAAATCCTTTTGTCTGATAGGCAGTTTAAATGCCTTCATTATTCACGATACTTCTGACTCCATGTCCCAACAGTCCCAACTGATTTGTTGTTACTTCTATTATCTTTTCCTCTCCTTGTAGTCTTACTGATCCACCTACTCAAACCATTTCAATACATTTACATTTTTATGGGTATTGGGCTTATCCTCTTGCAGTCTGAGGGTGACTCTCAGTTCTAACAGAAAAATCATGGTGTTTATGAGTCTCAACCCCGTAGTGTCATTATTACTCTGGGGGGTCATCTCTATAGGATACCAGAGGTACTTCTAACTACTGTTCCACCAAAATAGTGCCACAAGGTAATCTCTCATACTGCAAAATTCATCCTCTTCATAATATGTTCAAAGGATGAACAGAGGGCCGCTACAACCACTGCAACCTCAACACCTTCTATCCAACAGAATCATATTGCATAAGAGAAAACATATATTGTTTGTTCACCTACAATGGTGCCTACACAATGGCTCATCAAGCCCAGAGACAACAAGTTGGTGGAACAAATTCAACCCCTCCAGCAACAAGTTCATGATAGCCTTCCACAGACCAAGCAACACAACTTCTCCAACAAGGCACGCAGCTCACCAAGATTCTGATTCAGAAATCACTTTCACCTCTTCCTCGAGCACTCAATGCAATGGATACCATTGCCTCCTAAGGGAGGAGGATTGATCCAGGTGGATATTGGTGGCCACCCACCTGTTCCAAATTCCAACTGGCTCATCTTGATAGTTTTTAGTTCAACACGTTTTTATGTAATGGGGACATTTCTTTGTAATTGTGTCTTTTGCACTTCTGGGGCTTTCCTAAATCCCTACACAACATCCAGGTGGATATTGGTGGCTTCCCACCTATTCCAACTACCTTACTTTGGAAGTTTTCATGTCAATACATACTTTTGTACTTCTGGGGACATTTTGGGGCCCTAAACAATGTTTTCTTGGCTTGACATAGTCAAATTGTAGACAAATTCATATTTTTATGGCCTAATTCGTAGTTCTCAAAAATACCTTTCCAATGGGCTATCACACGCCTAAAACGAAGATCGTATGCAAAAGTTACGACCCCGAGAAGTTAATGTACTAACTTTCCGAAACGAGGCCCACATGAATTTTGGTGCTTCATATCCTAGGGTTAGGTTTTTGGATGTCTAGGATTTTTGTTGATTATTTGGGTTGGTTTTCATTGATGTCAACCCTTGAAGAAAGTCTGATAGCAAATTCCGGTAGTACAAAGGTTTGGGTAATGGACCCAAGTTTGTTTAATGTATAATGTTATGAGTTTTAATACGTTTGAAGGTAATACTATTCTAGATGGATAGTACATTCCGTGCCATTTTCAGTGGTATGTGGAACGTCACATAACTCCTCACGGTTAGAGAGTTATGGCCTTGTGAAGTTGGAGAACCCTCATGAGTCATCTAGAAGCCCCACAAGGTCAAAGTAGTCAAACTGGTTGCAAAGAAGAAATTATTTAAATAATAAAGTGAAGTGATGAGTGTACTATAAGTCAAAGTGGATACAAAAGAAATTATTTAAATAATAAATTTNAGTGGTTAGAAGTGGGTTAGCCCTAAAATAAGGAAAGTGGGTTAAGATGGTTAGAAGGTAATTTAAATAATAAAGTGAAGTGATGAGTGTACTATAAGTCAAAGTGGATACAAAATAAACTATTTAAATAATAAATTTAATGAAGAATTTACTAAGTGGACAAGTGGTTAGAAGTGGATTAGCCCTAAAATAAGGAAAGTGCATTAAGATTGTTAGAAGGTAACCCCTTGAGGAAGCTATATGAAAGTATAAATAAGAGGCAACGGTCTCTCATTTTCAATTACACTTGAGTATATTGAATATCTACAAGTGACTAAGGTAACTAAAGGATATCTAAGCCGAATTTCAGAGGGAAGGTGAAGTAAAGAAGGTCGAAATTTAACAGAGGATAAATTCTCTTGATGATGCTTTCTAAGGTATGTTATTTACAGGTCATCTCACCATTTTTGCAATAAATTTTTTTCTAGAATGATTCAAATTGTTAAATTGGGAGGTCGTTGAGGAAACATATCCAAGTAGATGTGATAAACATTTCATCTTTTGGTTCGTTGTATTTTTTGAGTTACACTCCGTGGAAAATAGGGTTTGTGACTAGTCCTGAAATTAGTCTAAAACATGTGTTTTGGGTGAAAACATCATAACTTCTTCATAACAAATCCAAACTCAGTAAAACAAAATATATTGGATAGATTACATTCTATAGTATTATGTGTACCATTTTCAGATCCATACAACAAATATTATGTGTGGGGTACGCTCTATAATTTTGATCTCTAGAATAAGCCAGAATTCAACAAGGTATGCCATTTTTTCTATAACTCATTTTCTGAGAGGGTCCAAGTAGTGAAATATGGAGGAATTGCATAAACGACACTGAAGAACATTGTGTACTATTTTCATATATTTATTCAGTACATGTACATAGTTATGATTATTTCAAGTTAGGGTTGTTGACTAATCCAAAATTAGTCATGTGAGACTAAAGTAAAGTTTGATGAAAATGCTAGTCTCTTGTTGTTAAAGTTAAGGAAGGTTTGCAGGTATGTGATCATATATACCAGGTCTATTACAACGTTACAAATTAGATTTGGATGATGAAATTGATGATGGATTTTGGTTGAGGTACATGTTGGGTACATGGTTGAGACAAGTAGTTGATGAGTTGGCACATACATCAGGTGTATAGTTGATGATGTTGGTACATCTTGATTATTCATAGTTGATGAGTAGTTGATACATTATTGGTACATACTTGGTACATGGTTGGGGGCACTTGTTAATAGTATTGTTAACACATGGTTTATGGATGATGTAGCATACTTGTATTGTATTATTAGAAGCACATTTTGATCTTGGTGATGATTATGAGTTGTTGTGTTATGCTTGGTTGATGCACATATTTAAGAGTTGTCTTGGTGATTGATCTTGGTGAGTAGATCTTATTTGGTTGATAACATTGATGAGACAGGTTGTTGTGATAGGTTGTTTGGACAGGTTGTTGTGACATGTTATTTGTACAGGTTTGGTGCTTGGTTGATGTACTTGTTCATGGTACAAGTTGAGGTGTAAGCTGGTGCATGGTTGATGCACTTGTTTATGGTATAGGTTGATTACAAGTTGTTTGGTATAGTTTGGTGCATGGTTGATGCACTTGTTTATGGTACAGGTTGAGGTACAAGTTGATGCATGGCTCAGGTTATTGGTATAGGTTGTTTGGTGCGGGTTGATTGGTACAGGTTTACAACAATATATCTCACAGTGATAGTGTGACAGTGGTTCCATCATTCTACTTATATGATAGGGCGGTTGGACGATGCAATGATAGGTGGTTGTAGCCACCTTTCGGTTGTAGCCAGAGAACATAGAGGGTTGTAGCCTCCTTCTGGTTGTAGCCAGAGAATTGGGGAGTTGGATCTTCCCTCAGGTTGTAGCCTGAGAAACTAGGGGGTTAGAGCCTCCTTCCAGTTGCAGCTGGAAAACAAAGGAAGTTGGTGCTTCCAATGAATGCAATTCTTAAAGACATTCTATGGTTTTCTCCCTCTTTGGGTTTCCACATAAAAACATAGGTGTATTGTGTATGTGTGTAATTGTTCATTTTTTCATTGTTTATTTTCTCTGCAATTATTGGATGATAATGCTACATTGATATAACACTTGCGTTATATGGTTAAAAAAGATTAAATTTCTCTATTATTGATTCACGCCCCCTCTCAGTTATCCAATAATTGGTATCAGAGTGAGGTTCCTTCAGGAAACATTTTAACCACCAGAAGGAGATCATGGATTATTCTGAGAATGGAGTACCATTGTTCAATGGTCAGAATGGTTTAAAGTATGAGATGTGGAGTAGAAGTATGAAAGTATTTTTACAGGCACAGGGGTATTATATTTGACTATCAGTCATTACAGGATATGATAGTTCAAAAAGGGAAAAGACTATAGCCAAGAAGGAATTGAATAAAAAAAAAATAGCAATGGATTTCATCTGGGAAGGATTATCTAATCCGGTAAGAGAAAAGGTTGGTAAATTTTCGTCAGCCAATGAAATTTGGGATAAGTTACATGATGTATATTCTTCACCCATCTCAGATTCAGAAAATGCAGATGCAGATACAGATCAAGAAGAATTATGTTCACCATGTCAAACAGAGTCAGAAGATGAAGAGTACATAATCACCAGAGGTATGTTGTTTTGATTTAATTGTGAAAAACGAGGACATATTGAAATATAATGTCATGAAGGAAATGAGACATAAAAACTAATTGAAAAGGAAGACAATTATGAAGCAAAATTGATTAGTGCTTTAGATGAACTAAGAGAAGAAAACAAGTCACTCAAGAAAGAATTGATGAAACAAAAGGAAAGTGTTCACATTTTTTAAGAAGCCCAACATGTCATCAAGAACTTAAGAAATCAACTAGAAGAAGCCAAAAGGTTCGAAGAAAATTTTGAATATCAAAAGCAGTATTTGGAAGCCAACATAGCAGCACATAAGGAAGAAGCAAAAATGAGAGAGAAGATATTGACAGATCATCTTAAGGAAAGAAATAACGATCTAAACCATCTTGAGACAGAGATTGTTCAAGAACAGAAAGGACTTGAAGAAGAAATAATCACATTAAAAATTCAGCTTGAAGAAGAGAAAATAACAGAAAAAGTCATGAAGTCTCAGATAATAAAAAAAGAAGAAGAGGTTGAGAAGCTTGAAGAAACAATTGTCACATTGAAAAGTAAAATCGTCAAGCTCAACGAGAACGTTGAAGAGACAAAAACATCCACATCAGTTATAGAGAATGAAGAGAAGCACTCTAGGTTGCTAGAAAAGAAGAATGAAGAAAATAGAAAGAATTATGCAGAAGTACTCAAAGGAAGGAATCATGGTCAACCAAAATCTAAGAAAACTATTGAAGATACATCTTCAAGAATACCATCCATGCTAAAGCCATAAAGAATATTCAATCATGATCATGATCAGTCAAGGCAAAAATTCAGAAGGACTACACCACAAAGAAGATCATTCACTCCCAGGTATGCAAATTTATTTTATGGTCATTGTTTTTATTGTACTAATTTTGGACATAAGGTTGTAGATTGCAGGGATTATAAAATAAATGTTCAAGAAATAAGTGCCTATGTGGCCCCACGTAACATTGAATGTTACAGATGTCATAACTATGGACACATAGCTAGTGATTGTAAAAGCATGATCGATACTTCCATGAAAGAGAACATTGATATCAAATATAAAAAAGTATGGATAAGAAAACACGAAGAACATGTGAACAGAGACTAGGTCCTAGAGATCACAAGATTGACAATAAAATGAGATGAAGAAAATTCTACAGAGAAAAGGAAAGATGTCAGATACAAAAACGTWTGGAAAATAACTAAAAGAAAATAATGACAGATAAATAAGGAACAAGTTCAAGAGATTGTACTTTCAGGCATTGTAGTGAAAGATGAATCCACATATAGAAGGAAAGAAGTCAGAGATCATAGAGATGATGAATCTACCAATGAAGGTGATGATGAATACACATCAGAGAATGAATTTTTCTGAGCCATCACACTTAGAGACTCCTAGATAATATGAATAATAGACAGGGGGAGTCTATGCGGTAGTTGAGACATACCAGAGAACCATCCTTCGAGCAGCTTGCAGAATTTGAGTAGACAGATTCAATGCATTCAATTAACAGAAGTACAATATGATATATTAATTATTTGTAGTAGTACTTCATGATAATACAGTGACATATGAGTCAAAATTATGGGCAGTTGTGTAGCAGATTCTTGAACAATATAGACAGAGATGGACATGAAATCGTCTTTTCTGAACGTGGAACTTGAAGAAGAAGTCTACATTGAACAACTGGTTCCTAGAGCATGGTACTCTAGACTGGATAAATATCTATAATAGGCAGGGTTCAGAAAAGGAAGTGCAGACAACAACCTCTACATCAAGGTAACTCAAGATGGTATTTTATTCATTGAATTTTATATTAATGATATTATTTTTGGAAGTATCGATGACAAGTTAAGCCAGAAATTTGAAAATGATATGCATAATGAATTTGAAATGTCATTACTTGGAGAACTATCATTCTTTCTAGGTCTTCAGATACGTCAAAGAAACCAAGGAATTTTTATTTCTCAAACTAAGTATATCATAGAAATGCTAAAGAGGTTCGGAATGGAAGATTGCAAACCAGTTACCACTCCTATGCAAACCAGTTGCAAGTTGAGCAAAGATGATGATTCAAAGTCTACAGACCAGAGGCAATACAGGTCAATTATTGGTAGCTTACTATATGTGAAAACATCCATACGAGATGTAATGCAGGCATTTGGGCAGGTGGCACTTTCAAGCAGCACTAAATGAATCACATGTATTAGCAGCGAAGAGGATTTTGAGATATCTCAGAGGAACAAAAGAGTTTGGATTATGGTATCCAAAAGGAAAGGATATATCAATTATTGCCTACACAGATGCAAATTGGGAAGGTTGCATTGATGACCGACGAAGCACCAGTGGAACATCGTTCTACTTGGGTGAGTGTTTAGTATCTTGGCTAAGCAAGAAACAATCATCAATATCTTTATCTACAGTCGAAGCAGAGAATATTGCAGCAACAAGATGTTGTACTCAGGTTTTATGGATGAAACAAACTTTGACAGATATACAGGTTGAGTATGATGAGTCCATTCCAATCTATTGTGATAATACAATTGCCATTAGTATCTCAAAGAACTCGGAGATGCACTCCAAGACAAAGCACATTCCAATAAAATACCACTTTCTATAGGAATAAGTTGCAGAGAAAAACATCAAAGTTGAATATGTGGGCACAAAAGAACAAATGGCAGACATCTTTATAAATTGCTTCCAAGGGAATCCTTTTAGTATTTTCATCAAAGACTCGAAGTAATTTCTACTCCGAAATGAATGTTTTTGAATGCTTATCTTATATGTCTTAGATTTATACAAGGAAACACCATAAAGAGGACAATTCAGGTTGGGAGATTAGTTCCAGGAAGATTTCAGTCAGGAGGAGCAACCCCGGATTGAAAGATACCTTTTTCATTGATGACAAAGGGGGGGAGATTTATCAGATGCAAAGGTAAATGCTTGGAGAAAGAGCACAGAAGCATGGTTCCAGAGGGAGCGATGGTCACACGGGGAGCATGAGTGATATGACTTTAGTATTGCATCAAATTGTTTCCATCAATGCCAAAGGGGGAGATTGTTGATTATTTGGGTTGGTTTTCATTGATGTCAACCCTTGCATAAAGTCTGGTAGCAAATTCTGGTAGCACAAAGGTTTGGGTAATGGACCCAAGTTTGTTTGATGTATAATGGTATGAGTTTTAATATATTTGAAGGTAAGACTATTCTAGATAGATAGTACATGTCATTCCATTTTTGGTGGTATGTGGAACGTCACATAACTCCTCACGATTAGAGATTTATGGCCATGTGAAGTTGAAGAACCCTCATGAGTCATCTAGAATCCCCAAAAGGTCAAAGTAGTCAAACTAGTTGCAAAGAAAAAATTATTTAAATAATAAATTGAAGTGATGAGTGTACCATAAGTCAAAGTGGATACAAAAGAATTATTTAAATAATAAATTTAATGGAGAAATTACTAAGTGGACAATTGGTTAGAAGTGGGTTAACCCTAAAATAAGGAAAGTGGGTTAAGATGGTTAGAAGGTATTTTAAATAATAAAGTGAAGTGATGAGTGTACTATAAGTCAAAGTGGATACAAAAGAAATTATTTAAATAATAAAGTTAATGGAGAAATCACTAAGTGGACAAGTGGTTAGAAGTGGGTTAGCCCTAAAATAAGGAAAGTGGGTTAAGATGGTTAGAAGGTAACCCTTTGAGGAAGCTATATGAAAGTATAAATAAGAGGCAAGGGTCTCTCATTTTCAGTTACACTTGAGCATATTTAATATCTACAAGTGACTGAGGTAACCAAAGGATATATAAGTTGAATTTCAAAGGGAAGGTGAAGTAAAGAAGGCCAAAATTCAAGGGAGGATAAATTCTCTTGATGATGCTTTCTAAGGTATGTTATTTATAGGTCATCTCACCATTTTCGCAATAACTTTTTTTATAGAATGATTTAGACCGTAAAATTGGAAGGTTGTTGAGGAAAAATATCCAAGTAGTTGTGATAAAAATTTCAGCTTGTGGGTCGTTGTATTTTTGGAGTTACGCTCCGTGGAAAATAAGGTTTGTGACTAGTCCTGAAACTAGTCTAAAACATGTGTTTCGGGTAAAAACGTCATAAATTCTTCATAACAGATCCAAATTTAGTAGGAAAAAATGTATTGGTTTGAGTACAGTCTGTAATATTTTGTGTACCATTTTTATATCCATACAACAAATATTTTGCGTGGGGAACGCTCTACAATTTCACTCTCTAGAATAAGACATAATTCAACAAGGTATGCCATTTTTGCTATAACTCATTTTCTGAAAGGTTCCAAGTAGTGAAATTTGGAGGAATTGCATAAACAACATTGAAGAACATTATGTACTATTTTCAGATCTTTATTCAGTACAGGTACATAGCTATGATTATTTCAAGTTAGGGTTGTTGACTAATCCAAAATTAGTCATGTGAGACTAAAGTAAAGTTTGATGAAAATGCTAGTGTCTTGTTGTTAAAGTTAAGGAAGGTTTGCAAGTATGTGATCATATACACCAGGTCTATTACAGAGTTACAAATTAGATTTGGATGATGAAATTGATGAGGGCTTTTGGTTGAAGTACATGTTGGGTACATGGTTGAGACAAGTAGTTGATGAGTTGGCACATACATTAGGTGTATAGTTGATGATGTTGGTACATATTGATGAGTCATAGTTGATAAGTAGTTGATACATGATTGGTACATAATTGGTACATGGTTGGAGGCACTTGTTAGTAGTATTGTTGACACATGGTTTATTGATGATGTAGCATACTTGTATTGGTATATTATTAGAAGCACATATTGATCTTGGTGATGATTATGAGTTGTTGTGTTATGCTTGGTTGATGCACATCGCACATCTTTGAGAGTTGTCTTGGTGATTGATATTGGTGAGTAGAACGGATTTGGTTGATAATATTGATGAGACATGTTGTTGTGATAGGTTGTTTGGACAGGTTGTTGTGACAGGTTATTTGTACAGGTTTGGTGCATGGTTGATGCACTTGTTCATGGTACAGGTTGAGGTACAAGTTGGTGCATGGATGATGCACTTGTTTATGGTACAAGTTGATTACAGGTTGTTTGGTACAAGTTGGTGCATGGTTGATGCACTTGTTTATGGTACAGGTTTATTACAGGTTGTTTGGTACAGGTTGGTGCATGGTTGATGCACTTGTTTATGGTACAGGTTGATTACAGGTTGAGGTACAGGTTGATGCATTCTCCAGGTTATTGGTACATGTTGTTTGGTGCAGGTTGATTGGTACATGTTTACAACAATATATATCACAGTGATGGTGTGATAGTGGTTCCATCATTCTACTTATACGACAGGGCGGTTGGACAGGGCAAGGACATGTGGTTGTATCCACCTTCCGGTTGTAGCCGGAGAACATAGGGGGTTGTAGCCTCCTTCTAGTTGTGGCCAGAGAATTGATGAGTTGGAGCTTCCCTCAGGTTGTAGCCTGAGAAACTAGGGGGTTGGAGCCTCCTTCTAGTTGCAGTTGGAAAACAAAGGAAGTTGGTGCTTCCAATAAATGTAATTCTTAAAAACATATAAGAAAAATCATTTTGTGGTTTTCTCCTGCTTTGGGTTTCCACGTAAAAACACTGGTGTACTATGTATGCATATAATTGCTCATTTGTTCATTGTTTATTTACTCTGCAATTATTGGATGATAATGCTACATTGATATAATACTTGCATTATATGGTTAAAAATGATTAAATTGCTCTATTACTGAATCACCCCCCCCTCTCAGTAATCCAACAGTTTTGACATTCATGTTTATCATAAAAAGGCCTTCAGAGCCTCATTGTAGTCATCTTCTTGCTAATGAGCGTAGTTGTCACATATCTTCTCATAGATAATGTTGCCACCATTCTAGCGAGTCTTGCACTCTGTATTTTTACAGTCTTTGTACATTTCTTTCATTAACAGAAATCATGTATTCCTGTATTTCTCTGTTTCTGGAATTTTTTATGTGTATTTCATTGTAATATCTCTGCTTTCATTTCATTGAAAAATTAATCCAGATCAGCAAGAGAAACCCTATAAGGTAAGGAAATAACCTCAGAAAACAGGTCAGCTCAAGATAATAATTTATATTAAATTATTATCCTCCAGAAGTAGAAGTCGACCCAGTTAGGTCACTTGGAGGACTATAAATAAGAGGGCGCTAGAGCTCATTTTTGACACTCAGTATCACAACTGCATAAGGAAAAGTGGTGTGCATGACTGGAGGAGAGTTGTATCTGCTGCAGTGGCGACTTGGTCTTTGGTTATGGTTGGATTTTCTGTCTAGTTATGGTTTGGACTTTCTGCTTGGTATGTTAGCTTTGGAGAGAGGTATGCTACCTTGGTTGGCTATTGGTTCTAGGGTTTGCTTCTGGAATTATTAAGTCTGTCAAGGTTAAGATACTTAGGGGTGGCCTATGTGCTTATGGCTGGGTGACAATATTGTTATATTGTCTACGGTGAAATGAGCACGCCTATTATTATAACACCTTCTAGGGTAGTTGGGGACTCCAAGAATGTCAGCTACAATAGGAAGACTTACAACAACAACTCACTGCTCTAGGGAAAAATATCATACATAAAATTCACTCTAGAGGCCTAACAATCTACTTCTTCATGCATTTTCAGCTCCAATCAACTGTCTCATGTGCTCACTATGGTTGCCTCCAACCTCTAACACTTTGCCCTCCATTGTTATCCCAAAAACTGCTTGTAAAAACTATCATATTTTCCCATACAAAATTCCTTCTTCTCCCATGTTTACTTGACTTGCACTCTTCCCAAAGATGATTGTACTGAATCCCATGTTCTCAATAAATATGTGAGGTGACTCCACACACCCACTCTCTTACATGTACTCAATGATTTTCTTTGGGAACACCCAAGAAGAAAATAAAAGGTTTATACGAAATAATGATTTAAGGAAGGTGGCTAGTATTAATGATGATGGTGGTTAATGTCCACTGAGACCAAAGTTGGTCTATCTGACCTTAATAAAAGTAAGAGATTACTTGTATTTCTTTAAAATGTTATTTCGATGCTTGAAAAACATTAAGAAAAACGTTCCAAGATCACTAAAGTTTTGATGACTTAGAAGGTTAGGAAGGTCGACACTGTGACAAATATTTTTAAATTGAGATGTAATTTGGGTATACATAGGGCACTGTAGGAGAAAGTGATTTTCATCTTCAACTCTCTTGGTGTCACAAAGGTGACATATTTTTTCTTGCCAAGGTGTTTTGGTGATTTCCCAACGCCCAATTTCACTATCCATCTCATGAGAATTAGTTCTTATTTTAACAATATTGATTATCTTCTTTATGCTAGTCAAACCAGAGAGATAATTTTGATCTTCACGATTAGGGTTAACCACCTCCTTATAATATCTTAATTTTCTTTTATCCTCTAATTCTTTATCGCACCATAGATTCTCCTTAAATTTAGCTTGTACAATATTTTTAATATCATCGGTATTGTGTAGAATAACTTCTTATTTTATTCCCCAATGATTTAGCCATGACTTGACATTATTATGCCATCCATGCTTGAGTTGTTGGTGATTTTGGCTAGATTCTAAAGCATTCTTGGGGTGCCTCTTCTCATCCATGTTGTTTATCTTGTTCTTCTACATTAAGTACCTAATCATAGTTGTGCTCTCAATGGGGGAAACACTTTCTTCTATGATGAGGATAGGATAGAGTGTATTTCCTTTAATTTTGAGATTATAAATTATAAAATTATTTTGGATATGCTCTATCTTTCTCTAGGATTCTCGAGAGACACTGCATCCACAAAATTAACATCCATATAAAATAACAGGAGTGACAAGAGTCTCAAAGAGGAGCTTTTCCTTATCCCATAGCCAATGGTATGCTAATTTACAATCATTTTCAATCTGTAAGGTAGCTAGAGAGGTAGTGGGGGGGCCCAGAGGGCCCATAGTGATAATAGTGGAGGTCATTCAATGTAAGGTGGACTAGATCCACTATATTATTAAATAAGTCCCACTATGGTAGTTAGATATAATAAATGTAAGAGGACTTCTTAGAAGGTTCTACTTCTAGAAGATTCCTCCTCTAGAATGTTCTTAGGTGATGGTAGCATTGTATAAAGGGGCTCAAGCAATGTAATGAGACATGAAGAGAAGTATTGTGTTTGTATATGAATCTCATTAGGAGGATGCCCCCTCGAAGAGGCAAGTGAACAGGAGAGGATCCCTTCCATAATAGGATCCATTGTATGGTGTTTCCCTACCTCAAGGGTTTTGAAGTAATAAAGTGTGGTTTATTCTATCTTGCTCTATGGATCTATTTTGTATTCAGTATTTGTGGTCATTATATTTGTAGATCTATTCAGGTACTTAACAATTGGTATCAGAGCACTTTCCTTGGCCGGAGTTGTGGGCAAATACTTTTTATTTTTGCAGATTTTTTTTTTTCGAAAAAGAAAAAAGAGGGCCGCGACATTCCAGACATTTTCAGTATATTTCTGTGAAAAATTTGCAGAAAAGGGTTGTAGATCTGAGTTTTTCTTAGAAAAACACCCAAGTTAAAAAACAAAAATCATCCAAAACGGAGTCCGGAAGGTCAAGATATTGAGGTTTTAAAATCTTTAATTTTTCAGGGTTTTTCTACGGACGGCGGCGTGATTTGTTTTTATTTCTGTTGCATTTGGAGGTCGAATTTGCCCAAATAAATTACAGATCTGAGTTCCTCTCACAATTTCACCCATTTTCAAAAAAAAAAATCAGCCGAAACGGAGTCCAGGAAGTGAAGTTATGAGCATTTTAACTTCAGCAGTTTTTTAGGGTTTTTTCAGAAAAAACCGCGATTTTTTGTTGTAACTTATTGTTCTATTTTTTTGGGTTTTTTCATGACGACTGTGGGACCGAACGGTTCATAGGGTGCTCAGATGGCTATTTCTTCTCAAAACCTAAAAGAAATTCTTGAATCATTCAAAGCCCAATTGTTTCACACATTGGATGCTAGATTGGATGTGTTAGCACAAGGCCTCACAAACAGCCTCACAAATATCATCACAGATGGTCTCAATGATAGTTTTCGTAGTATTCAAGATTCATTGAATAACATGTAGGAGATATTTCTTATGGAGGGCCTCAAGGATGAATATAATCAAGAAATATATTCTTGGTATGATTTTGAGGATGATTGTGATGATTGGTATATGGATAGTTGTCATTTCTGGGATGACAACCACTTCCATATTTTATTTGATGACTCCACTCCACCTTCTATAGAGAAAATCAATGTCCCACATCAGGAGCTAGTTACCAGCGTTCAGTCTTCATATTCTACAGTGGAATTATTCCTTCCAGATTCTGCTACGACCCTTTTCCACTATGTGGATGGATCTTCTTATTTGGATTCACATGATAGGTGTCAGTCTTTGGAGCATCATTTGGAGTTGGTTATTGGGTTCCAAAAAATTCTACAGGGAGTTCACATGAGCACTTGGACATGGGACCCGGGCTTACAATGGTCGTTGGACTACTTCAGCATGGTGGATTTCCTTTCTACATGGGACTTTGGTTCTTCAGTCTTCTTCAGCATT
>JASDQU010103949.1:206213-217791 GCA_032191745.1 Picea mariana
TGTGCATGTATTATATAAACCTTGTATCCACTGTTTGTGTTCCATTATCGGTACTCTTGTCGTACTAACCCATTTTATCTCCAAGTATAATTGCTATGAAAAATCAAGAAATGTTTTTGTATCTTTTACATCGTGGTCAACATAGTGCATCTTATCTACGCATCCTAGAAAATCTTGTAAAACCTTCACTCCTTCTAGTATGTGCAGTAACACAAGAGTGACCTTTGGTTTCTTACGTAGTGATCTATGGACCAATATTTTCCCTTTCCCCTTTGTTGGTTCTCTTGAAGGCCCTGCCTCCAAGTTAATATATTCTTCCTCTTCAACTTCCATGTAAGAATCCTCCTACTACATGATCTCTTCGACTTGTATTTGTTCCTGTTACTCTAGATCTATACTATATTGAACCCTCATATCCTTAGACTTAGTTCTTTCCTCATCTTCTCCATCTACAGGCTGGACTATTTCCTGTGTCTATTTTTTCTCCTCTTCCATGTTATGTGGGTCAATCTACATTGTTTATGTCGCAGGGATTGGATCCTTCTCTTCCACCACTATATGGATGATTGGTTTGATGACCGAGGAAGGAATAGAATACACATCCACCACTCCCTCTATTTGCGTAGGTTTTTCTACTTCCACTGTTGGCTCCTGCAGCGGCCTTGTGGCACTTCATATTTTCCTCTCTACCCTGGTAGGAGATTTGACCTTTCGTGGTGCCATCGTACTCTAATCTACGTGGGTTTTCTTAGAAATCTTCACCAACTTTATGCTAAATTGCTTGATTGCTCTTAGCTTCTCACTCCTTAGCTCCATGTTTGCTCAAAATCATAGCGTGGCTTGTCAAGAACAATTTTTTCTTCTATAGTGTTGTCATAAATTCTCCAAATATTATCAAGCATGCTTCCTCCACTGTCATAAATGCTCATTTCATTCCTTAATTTTTCAGCAGTGATTTCTTATTTTTCCCAACTATTTTGTTTTTCTGGTGCACAATATTTTTCTACTATCATATTTCTATGACGCACTAGAATTTCCTTCTATAATATTTTTCCTACATGAACTATCTTCATTTCTGGTCACCTTTACTTCTTTTTTTGTTGTGTGCTTTCATTCTCAACTGTCTTTCTACCACTTATCCCTCTAACTACTTCTTTTTGGATTTTTCTCATTTTTCTACTTCTTTCTTCTTTTCTTTCTTTTTCTACTTTTTCTTTTCTTTTTCTTCTTTATCTTCCTACTATGTACATTATGTACAATTCTACATTTTGTGTTGTAATTACTGAGGGTTGGTAGGTCATTTTTCCCTATACAGTTTCATTCGACTACCATTGACTAGTCCTTGAACTTCCTTTCCTGCTAAGTCTGTCATTTTCACATCACCTCCATCTATGATAAAATTTATTGCATATAGCCCTAGCCAATGCATTATAAGCTTCCCTGGGTGTTGCAAATAATTACTGTCATATAGGAGAACTAGATTTTGAATTTGAAGTTATTTTTCTTGATGTGTTTATCATGCCATTCTTTATATTTTTATTTTTGTACCTCCTTATGGAAACCAACTATGATTATGGCTTCTTCTAGTTCCATGAGTTGAGCTAATCTTTCCTGTGTTGCGCCTCTTTCTATGATATCTGTAATTGCTACAATGCATAGACTTGGTATTAAATAATCTAAAGGATCTATTGCTTCATGTCCATACACCAACATAAAGGGTGTATTTTTTTAATCCCATAGTACTCTTGGTACCTTCAAATCCCATTCATCCTTGTTTACATTACAAATATTTGTCAAGGCATTCTCTAATATCTTGTTAAATTATTCTATTTTTCCATTCGCTTGAGGGTGATAAGGGGTGATCTTATGACGATGTATCTCAAACTATTCCAACATTTCTTCAATTGTGTTGTTGATAAAGTGATTCCCTTAATCACTCATCAAAATTCTTGAGCATCCAAATCTTGTGACAACATGTTCAAATAAAAAGTGTGTTGCAGTCTCTGCGCTACAATCCTTCACTACCACTTCCTCAATCCATATGGTTAAATATTTTTTTTCTATAATAATATATATGGATCCCGATATTATTGTTGGTGGATTAATTGGACCTATAAATTTTACTTCCCACTTATCAAATACTTGCAAAATAACCTGAGGTCTCAATGGAAAATCATCCCTCATGGATGGCTTCCCAACTCTCTGACAGACATCACAATTTTGACAGTACTCCTTTGTCTCCTTGTGAATTTTAGGCCATCATAATCTTGTGCGCAATACCTTCTACATAGTGGACTTTATTGCATAGTGTCCTCCAACAATTCCTTCATGCACTTCTACTAAAATGATAGGCCTTTCATGCTCCATAACACATCTACTCAAAAAGTTATCTACTCCAAGATTTTATAAATGGCCTGTAATCAATTGGTAGTCTGCAGCTCTGACCACCAAATTTTTCTTTTGCACGATAGTAAATTATCTTGGTGAAAATATTGTACTCAAAAACTCAATGACGTCAGCAAAATACTCATCAACTATATGTACTGAAAATAATTGTGCATCTGGAAATGTTTCTTCCAAGTTACTAAGTTATTCTCCATTAGGTATCCTAGATAAGTGATATGGTCCTGCATTCAATCTTCCAGGCTTCACCACAACTTCAAAGTCAAATTCTTGGAACAAAAGTAGCCATCTGCATATCCTTCTCGCCAACATTGGCTTATTGACTAAGTATCTAAGAGAAAAATGATCTGTAAACATCTTGAAATGTTTTTGTAACAAGTAATTTCTAAATTTTTGTAAAGCATACACCATGGCCAAACCTTCTCTTTCTGTAGTGTTGTATTTATATTATGAATCTGATAAATTTATGCTTGCAAATGCAATAGGGTGATCTATATCACCTTCTCCTGGTTGTGTCAATATTAATCCTAATGCTATTGTAGATGCATCCACATGCACATGAAACTATTTTTCCTAGTCTGGAAACACTAAAATTGGCGTAGTTACCATCTTCTCTTTCAAAATATCCAAGATCTTTTGGCATTCATCATTCTGTTAATATTTAGTGTCCTTGTTCAACAATTTATCCATTAGCGTGGTAATCTGTGCATATCCACTTATGAACTTCCTGCAATATTTTGTATGACCAATTTTAATCTTCAATTAGCACACTGATTTGGGTGGTGGTAAATTCACCATGACAACAATTTTAGCAGGATCAACCGACAGACCCTGTTTACACACCACATAAAAATACCAAAAGGTGTGTTGAAAATACATTTCTTAATATTCAATGAAATCTGACACTGTCTACATTGTCTACATCTGTCTAACATTAATCTTAAGACTGCAACATGATATTTTAATAAACTAAACACTATCCAATCATCCAAGTAAACCTCTAAAAAATTATGAATAAATTCCTTCAAGGTAGCCACTACCACCCTTGAAACAATTGCAGGTGCATTGTTCAAACCAAATGTCATAATTGTATATTGGAATGATCCCCATTCTGTATCAAATGTGGTCTTATGTCTATCTTCTGGTGCTATCCTAATATGATGATATTCTAAAAACCCATCTATTAGGGAATAATCCTCTTGACCTCCTACATTATCCAAAACTTCATCTGTAAATGTGGTAGGAAAAGGATCGTGTAGGAAAGCATCATTCAATTTTCTCAAATCTACACAAATCATGATCCCTCCTTGCTTCTTTTCTTGCACCACCATAGGATTGATCCATTTTGATTCTTCCACGGGTTCTATCACACCAACTTCTAACATCTTGTCAATTTATTCCTTTACCTTCTGCTTATACACTAGATTTATCCTGTAAGGTCTATGTCTTATAGGTTTGTCTTCTAGATTCAATGAGATCTTCATCTCTTCTAGTTCTCCTGCTAATCCCTTCATCTATGAAAAAATCATTGGGAATAAGTCAATGTACTCGTGCAATAATTATGTTATTCTTTCTATTGTTTGATTATCCTAGTAATCTCCAATGCTTGCAATCGTCGGGTTTCTGTAGTTCCAATGTTTACCTTCTTGATATTTAATGGAACGCCATAATATTATGAGTATATCTTTGGAACTTCTATTTCCCTTTCTCCTTCAACTTTTGAGATCTGGATATTGTGTGGGTTTTCTTCTGTTGGATCTTCTTCTTCTGTGACATCATAATGGTGTAGCAATTGTTTAATTCTCTATCTAGTTTTCTTATGATATGTTGGGATTATTTCGAATTATTTTTCTTCAAATATCATTTCTCTTACCACCTTCAGCGATGTATCTATCTTTGTACTTTCATGCTCAAACGAAAATGTAACTATAAAATTCTGTTGTAATTCCTCCCAATTGCCAGTTTCCCTGTGTTGTTCCTGTTTTGTGTACCAGTTCTTTGGAATGCCTTCTAATGTGTGAATAAAATGATGTGACCATTATTTTTTTGATACAAATATCCAATGAACCATTCACCTATATACATGTTCTCTGGGTTTTCCAAATCCATCATATTTCTCCAACACTCGATTCTCCTAGTCTGGGCTGAATCTGATGTGCAGTGACCTCTTGCATTGATACCAGTTGTCGATCTTCTCCTTATGTGTATCCCACCAACGGGAAGGTTTATATTTCAAAGCAATATATAATACTCATAATATATGGTTTTCTACTACTTCTAATTCAAACTTCATCAAAAATTATTCTGAATCATTAAGACCATAAAAAGTAGGAGGTTTTCTTACCTCTGAACCAATCCATCTTAACGCACATGTCATTCTAGCACATATTTTGGTGGATAATTCATGTAGTCATTTCTTTCAGTTATCCGTTCCTTTGTTAGATTCTGAAGAAAAAGAACTAATAGTCCAACTCAACATTCCATTTGCAGTTGGGCTGATATAATCCTCTTTACACGTAGTAGTTCTATACAACTGATTTACATCCTCTGTAATAAGATTGTTTGTCATAGGTTCCACATACCTTCCTCCTTCTGAGGGATCCAATAGTGCAATAAATTTGTATTCTCCAGATTCAAATATGATCTTCCTTGTCTTCAAATAGATAATATACTGGTTATCAAAATCCCAATCCAAACCTAAAAGCATTGGATATGGTGAAGTGTTATCCATTATGTCAATGACTTCAAAGTCTACCATAGTGCACACACCCTCTAGATATACTAGAATACCTTTCAATATTCCAATTGGCACCACTCTATGTTGGTTTTCTAACTTCAACTGAATAGGTGAATAACCCAATTGAGGTTCTCCCATAGCTTCCCATGTATTCTTTGGAAAAACATTGACTTCAGACCCTAAGTCTAGTATGATACTCACCATATTGAAATCTCCAATGTTTTCATTCAACCTGAATTCCTTGGTTTTTCCTCTCTTCTTATGGACATGATTCACTATCTTTACCCCTTCTTCCCTAGAATTACATTTTTCTAACAAACTCTACAGTACTTGTAAATATTTTTTATCATTTAGTAATTTTACACAAGACCCAAAAAAGTTTCTTAAATTACTTACTTTCTCTGAGGGTTTCTCTTTGTTGGTATGATCAAATAATGGAGGCATGTCATACACTGGTACCTCATCAATTGGCTTTGTTCCTGAAGTAGACACAATTTTTATTTCATAATATCCTATCTAGCCTCTTTCAATGTCTCTTTTTGTTTGCACGAATCAAAATTATGTTCAGGTGTTGTATTCTTCCTAACCCATTGGTACTAATCTTGATCCTTCTTTGCTACATCTTTTCTTGTCTTGGATCCACATCTAGTAACTATGTTAATCTTATTCCCATCCTCTTCTTTGTTTTCAACCACAATCCATTGCATGTTATGATTGTTCTAGTTCCTTTTATCTTGGATATTTTTCAACACTGTTGGAAAGTATTCTATCTCAAGGTATTTTGCGTGACAATACATACATGTCGTTGGTGGTTGTGGACAATCTCTGGCATAGTTCCTTGGTTTTTGACAGTTATGAAAAAATACTCGTCCCCGACCTCCTCCAAAGCCTCTTCCTCCATGAACCCCTCCCGTGAAGCCTCCTCTATTGTCTTGATTATATCTGTGTGGTGTATTATACCAAGGTCCTTGATTGTACTATGGTTGCACATTATTGTACTGCAATGGAATTGCACACTGATGTGCATTTTTATACTGTGATGGTGCTCCAAAATATTGTGCATTTTTGTACTGTAGTTGTGGTTGAAACTATTGCACAATATTATACTGTGGTTTTTCTGAGTTGTTTTACTATGAATGTTGCGCAGGTTCTGCTCTCATTAACTCATCCTGCACCCTATATTCATCTAATGTCTGCTCCTTCATTATCTCCAAGGTTCTATAGTACTTGTCTTCATGTCCAACTGACTTACAAAAATTACAAAATGTACTCTTCGGTATTGTCTAGTATTTCTTCATCATGGGATAATGATAAAGATAATTCCCATGTTTTCTTCATATCTCACACCATGGTACTCCTGAAGATAAAGTGTTTGGCATACCTACTCCTATGTACTGCACAAATAATGGACACTCCTTCTTATGATTACCTTTTGTCTTGCATAATGTACACCAGACATCTTCTCTTTTCTCCTTACCTTTATTCTAATTCAACTAAAATGTTAATTTCTTCAGATATTGTCGCATCTCTTCCATTGTTGGATTTGTCTTCTTATACTAATTTTCCTCTAACTGTAAGTATTCTTGTAGAGCCTCAGCCTGACTCTGGAATTTTTGTTGCCTCAAAGGATACTTTAAGTGTGGAAATAAAGAGTTAAAAAACAAACGTCTATGGTGTGTTATCACATGAAGTTGTCAAGGGTCACAACAAGTTGTCCAAGTCTTTTGCTTGCACAAGAAACAACCATGAGCACAAAGCGCAACATTAAGAGAAGTCTATTTTGGGATGAAATACAAGCAACGATTGGGTTCATTTTTCAACGGCGGAGATCCCAGGAGTAGTTTAGATCAGCGTACCGCATGTATTTGACATATCCAAATTACACAAGGATTAACGACTAGATAGAAGTCCTGAAGTAAATCCGAGACATTGAAGGATGATGTCATGCATCGCCAGATCTAACACTTTGGAAATACAACACTTCGAAGGATTGCACGAGCAAGACGAAGGAAAACTAACGAAGCCTGAACTTCTGAACTAATTGTGGACCATTAATCTCAAATCAAAAAGAACTGTTGATCTTTGCAGCATTATCACCGGAAGGCCCGAAGTCCTGAAGTAAATATAATCCATTGAAGGATGAGGACATGCGTCGACAAATCTAACACTTCATAGACTTAGCACTCCGGAAGGTTTACAGAGCGAAGCACTGGAACAAGAATTTCTCTAACTCCCGAAGTGAATCTTGGTTGTCCAAAACAAGAGGATACGTGGAGGTAGATCTCTCACTTTGGAGATACAACACTCTAGAGGATTGTAAGAGATATGCACTAAAAGGCACGAAGCCCGAACTCCCAAATTAATTGTGAATCGTTGATCTTTGAAGCAGGAAATAGGGTCCATCCAAGAGTAGCACGTGGAAACAAAAGAAATGTTGTCTAGATCACAGATCGTGACCAGATCGACATCCATGCTTCATTGTAAGGACAGAACATGCTCGAACGATAAAATTCTTGAGAGGTCTTGCAATTGAAACCATGGTATAGTGAAAGAGCTATGTGGCGAAAGGTGGTGAATTGCAGGCTCAAAAGCAGTGTGGATACAAACTGCCTTTGAAGGCCCCGCAATCACGTGCTTATATAAAATCAAATCTGAGAGCAACACATGGTATCCCCCTAGGCATTAAGCCTCGTCCTGATCTCGAGGATTCAATTAATAAAATAAAGGACTGGTGGTTGAAACCTTGACTCACTCAATAATTAGAAAGCATGGAGGGTATGGCCATGGAGACAGAAGATTGTCAGCCCGAGGTACCATAGAGGGAAGTTTTTCTTGCAGGCCCACATTGACCAAAGTTTCCTTCTAACAGAAGGAACATGAAAAACAAGAGAAGACAGACGAAACTAGAGAAGAAGCACCCAAGCATCAAGACATGTCTAATGTTTTGATTATAAATACATCAAATGAATGATATGTAAAGGAGAGAGGGGGGTTCAGGCCCAAGACCAGAGGAGGTTTTGAGAAACATTTATGACTATGTATTTTAGTTTGTAAGTCGGAGGGGCATGTAGTTGTAAATGGTATTGTTATTGAAGATTCATATGAGTTGTTTCATCAGATTGTCTTCTATGTTTCAATTCTATTTTTCTTCTTGTCTGGATGTAGCATCTTTGATTTATGGATTCCTGAGGTGGTAGAGGATCTATTGTCAACTTTCCCTTGTTTCATCATTTATCACTCAGACGCTTTCTGTTTTTCTTCTTGTCTAGATGTAGCATCTTTGATTTACGGATTCCTGAGGAGGTACATGATCTAATGTCATCCTTCCCATGATTCATTGTTTATCACTCAAACACTTTCTATTTTTCTTCTTATCAGGATGTAGCATCTTTGATTTATGGATTCTTGAGGTGGTAGAGGATTTGTTGTCCTATTTCCCATGTTTCATTGTTTATTATTCATACACATCTATTCTCTTTGCAGGGAGGATCTTTTCTTAGCGAGTATTTGTATTTATGTTATTATCTTATCCTTCTCTTCATCATTAAGAAAATATTTTGTCTGATAGGGATCTTAAATTCCTTCATTGAGAAGATTGTTTATGACTCCATAACCCAATGGTCCATCACTGATCTGTAGTGATATCTGTTGTATTTTCCTTTCTTTAAAGTCTTGTTGATCCACCTACTCAAACCATTTTAATCCATTTACATTTTGATGGGTAATGGGCTTATCCTATTGTAGTCTGAGGGTGATTCTTAGTGCTAACATTAATGGCGTCATTGTCGGGGATGGAAGTGAAGATATATTGAGAACGACAATGAAGGGATCTAGTTTTAGATGGTGAACCGAAGCTTGACACATTGTTCTGGCTACTCATATTTCACCATGGCGACTCCATTGATTGGACATATATTGACGACTTCACTAGTTTGAAATGGACAAGATTTTAGCTCGAAGGTATGATTTCTGTGATTTTTCAAAGATAGTTGGTTTCCCTAATCCAGTGCCTAGTAGAGATGAATGGGAAAGTATCCTTCCTAAATTTCGAGGAGAAGAGTGGGAAGTACCAGCCGAACATTTGTTGGATTTTCATGATTTTATCCATCAAATTCATATTGTGCATGAATATGTTTAGATAAATATTTTTAGGTATTCATTAGAGGGGATTGCTCATGATTGGTGTCGATCTCTTCCTATTGCTTGTATCATCTCTTTGATAGGTTTTCATGCAGCTTTTAATTCATTTTGTAAAGAGTATTTTTCAGTTGAACATCTTTTTGAAGGATGTTGTGATGAGTTTTCTTTTCTCCATAAAGATTATGCTAGTCACGAAAATCGGATTTGTGATGAAGCATTTATTATAGAAGAAATCATTTACCATGAAAATAAAGAGGTGTTGAAAGATTTTCATTATGATAACAATAACATAGAAACATATAGCATCATATCAAATGTGTCTGTTGTTTTAAATGTTCATGAATATCATCATGTCTCTTTTTAAAGTTTTGATGTCAAAGAGCAAGTGTATACTTCAACAGAAGAAAGTTATGGATATGAGTTACAGGCATATGATAAAGGGGAACAACAAGGATTAGATGAGAAATCTATGATGCATTCTTTTTTCTATCAGTTGTTGAGGAGAAACAATTTTTTTACAAATTTCAAGATCCAGTTGCCACCTATATGGAGATGTTTTGCAGTGATGGAGTTTCAATTGTTTCCATATTTATGGCCAAATTTTTGGATTGTAAGTATGATTTACATGTTGCTTTTTGTGTATTAATGACTTTGCATAAAATTGGAAAGAAAGTTCAAGATGTTAGTTAGATACGTGCATGGCTTCATTGGAAGCATGATATTACTTGATCAAGAAGAAACATACTTTATTAGAGTAGGAGTATGGTGAATAAAGCTCGGTTTTCAAGCATTTTGGTTTTCATTAAGTTGGTTTTCAGTTTGTGAATATTCTCAATTTTTCAATAAGACGCAAAGATCATTTCAGGCATACAAATTTTGTGGAAACAACCAATGGAAAAGGCCACTGGAGCTTCTTATTCTTGGAATCTCATAGGGAGCATGCCATCCCCTGTGGAGCCAATGTTATCACATGAAGTTTTCAAGGGTCACGGTAAGTAGTCCAAGTATTTTTCTTGCACAGGAAACAACCATGAGCACAAAATGAAACATTCAGAGCAGCCTATTTTGGGCAGAAATACAAGGAGCGGTTGGGTTCATTTTTCAATAGCATAGATCACAGGAGCAGTTCAAATCAGTGGCTCGCATGTATTCAACATGTCAAAATTGCACAAGGATTAGCGACTAGATAGAAGTCCTGAAGTCCCAGAGTAAATATGATTTTTTGAAGGCTGAGGACACACGTCGCTAGATCTAACACTTCGGAAATATGACACTTCAGAGGATTGCACGAGCAAGCAGAAGGAAAACTCTTGAAGCCCGAACTCCCAAAGTAATTGTGGACCGTTGATCTAAAATCAAAAAGAACCATTGATCTTTTCATCAGTATCACTGGAAGGCCTGAATTCTCGTAGTAAATATGATCCATTGAAGGCTGAGGACATGCATCGACAGATATAACACTTCAGAGACTTAGCACTCTAGAAGGTTTATAGAGAGAAGCACTGGATAAATAATTTCCCGAACTCCCAAAGTGAATCTCGGTCGTTCAAAACAAGAGGAAACGTGGAGGCATATCTCTCACTTTAGAGATATGGAACTCTAGAGGATTGTAAGAGATATGCATTGAAAGGCCTGAAGCTTGAACTCCTGAAGTAATTGTGAATCGTTGATCTTTGCAGCAGAAAACATGGTCCATCCAAGAGCAGCGTGTGTCATTAAAAAAGTAGGGCTACCCAGATCATAGATCGTGACCAAATCGACGACCTCGCTTCATTGCGGGGATGGAACATGCTCGAATGGTCAAATTCTTGAGTGTTCCCACAATTGAAACCATGGTATAGTGAAAGAGCTATGTGGAGGAAGGTGGTGAATTGTGGGCTCAAAAGTGGTGTGGATACAAACCTCCTTTGACAGCCCCATAATCACGTGCTTATATAATGTCAAATCTAAGAGAAACACATGGTATCCCCATAGGCGTTAAACCTCGTCCCAATCACGAGGATTCAATTAATAAAATAAAGGACTGGTGGTTGAAACCTTGACTCACTTAGTAATTAGAAAGCATGGAGGGTTTGTCCATGGAGATAGAAGACTGTCAACCTGAGGTACCACAAAGGAAAGTTTTTCTACAGGTCCATATTGACTAGAGTTTCCTTCTGACAGAAAGAATAGGACAGAAAAGAGAAGACACATGACACTAGAGAAGAAGCACCCAAGAAGAAAGACATGTCTATTGTTTTGACTATAGATACATCATATGAATGATATGTAAAGGAGAGAGGGGGGTTCAGGCCCAGG
>JASDQU010103949.1:217910-229867 GCA_032191745.1 Picea mariana
CTTATATGTTTCAATTATGTTTTTCTTCTTGTCTAGATGTAGCATCTTTGATTTATGGATTCCTGAGGTAGTAGAGGATCTTTTGTCATCTTTCCCATGTTTCATCATTTATCACTCAGACACTTTATGTTTTTCTTCTTCTATGAATCTAGAATCTTTGATTTATGGATTCTTGAGGAGGTAGAGAATCTGTTGTCATCTTTCCCATGTTTCATCGTTTATCACTCAAACATTTTCTATTTTTCTTCTTGTCTGGATGTAGCATCTTTGATTTATGGATTCCTTAGGTGGTAGAGGATATGTTTTCATCTTGCCCATGTTTCATTATTTATTATTCAAACATGCCTATTCTCTTTGCAGGGAGTATCTTTTCTTAGCGAGTACTCGTCTTTATGTTATTCTCTTATCCTTCTCTTCATCATTAAGCAAATATTTTGTCTAATAGGGAGCTTAAATGCCTTCAATGAGAATATTTTTTATGAATCCATATCCCAATGGTCCATCACTGATCTGCAGTGATATCTGTTGTCTTTTCCTTTCTTTAAAGTCTTGTTGATCCACCTACTCAAACCATTTTAATCCATTTACATTTTGATGGGTACTGGGCTTATCTTATTGCAGTATGAGGGTTATTCTCAGTGCTAACATGTTACATATTAGTAATAGGTTACTTCAACTTACATTTTAGTCTTTTGAACTTTTGGTCCACCTCCCAGACTGATTCTCCTAGTTTTGTCTTAATCTCTATCATTTCATTCATGAACTGATCCTCCCAACTTGGTTTCTGAAATTCATTAATTAATTGCCTCTTCACTTCTACAATAGTTGTAGGCTCTCCTGTTGGGTTATTTATTGTGAGACCCATGTACCATTCTAATGCACGGTCTTTGAATGTGATTTCCAACTACACAACCTTTGTATATTCGTATGTAATCTTCTTGGTTGCCCAAATATTTTCACAAATAAACAAATTATTTTTTCAGTCCTCTAACCCTTGTCCTCGGAACTATGGTAACCTAATAGTTGGATATTGTCCTGCCATTTTGAAGTTTTTTGTACTACCACCTCTACGTGATGTAGATACTTGAATACTACTTGTTGTTCTTACTCTTCTTCTTGCGTTTCCATTGGACCCACATCTTGTAAAAAATATTCTACCACTAATCACTTGTTGGTAATCAATTTTTCTTCTTCAGAGGTCTTAGTCACACATGGGATTATGGGTTCCACACTAATTTGGATCTGGAATGGATAATATTCTTCTGTGTTGGACCCCTGACCTATGGTTTTCCTCTCATATGTGGCGCAATCTGTTTCCTCAATCTTCCCTATTTCACAAAGATCTTATTCCTCTTCATCATCACTATCCAAGCCCTCTCGCTCAGCTACTTCCCACTTCTTACTATTGATATTATACTGGTAGGTTCATCTGTTACGCATCACTCCTACTTTACTTATTATTTCCCTGGTTTTTTCCTCATCCATCATTATGGGTTCCATTTCTTCCTTCTTCTATCATTCGTCCAGAACCCTCTCCATTTATCATATCTTCCTTAGTGCTTTCCCCAACTCCCCCATGCACGCATAATGATTTAATTATATGATTCCATGGTCATCGGGCCTTTATCATGCAATAAGATCTTAATTGATGTGTAAAGAAACCTGATGTACCTACCTCTGGGTCCCTTAAACAAATCCTACTCTGCAACAGTATATGACTTCATTGTATTGACTACAAATTTAGTAATAAACCCTACAATAATATTTTCTAACCAAAAATATATTGCTTGTGTGAATTTATTATTAATCCTTTCCAAAGGCGCAATTTTCTCAGCAGTCCATTATACTGGCCTTATCTGATTAGTTGGATGAGTATCCTTTAACCTCAATATCCACTCTTGTAATAACTCTGGAAAATAACAGAAATATGCCTCATGCAAATCAGTAAGAACATACCTCTATAGATGATGGCATGGTGTATACTTGGAGCTTCTATTATCTTTCTATGCAAACTTGAGATACTTTTTCTCCAACCATATTTCAATCTCTTTATTCGTAGGATTCCATGGCATGAACATTCATTTTTACCACTGCATTTTCTCCATCAAACCCCTTCTAGGATGTTCTTTGAGTTCCATCCAGCAATAGAACCATTTGTTGGATGTGTGGGATGACCTGGGTTCTACCTTAGTTCTCAAACAAAACCATTTTCACCATTGGTCCTTCTGGTAAACCATAAGACTACACTATGAACAAAGTGCACAATGTAGTCTCACCCGAGATGACTTATGGGTAACTACAAGACGCAGATATCTGCAATCATGGAAGGTATTGGAGATGTTCCTTTTACTTCCACTTCTACCTTAACATGCATTCTACCATAGAATTCATCAGATTTACTATTTTATCCATTCAATAACATTTATTCTGCATGATTATTCTAGTGCGCACTGTAAATAAACTATAATAGTTGCATTCATCTAGCCATTCAATCATCATAAATCATATAAATCAACACAATACTCATAGAGACACCATTTTACTATTGTTCATCCCCCCTGGGATACATCCACAAAGATATTATTCTTCTTATTTATTCTTCATCAAAAAAGGTCACGTGTCGTGCGCATTACATCATGAGCTTATGATGTTGATTTTTCATAAGAGATGATATTGTATATGAATATTGTTATTTAATATGAAAAAGGATCACAACTGAAAGATAGATATCCATACAAAAAAAAGATGTATCCTCATGGAAACCCTCAAGGGGTAGAAAACCCTACAAAATTTCCTCAGTATAGATTCCTCCAACATGCACAATGCCATACAATGCTCTTTCATGAAATCAAGACCAAAGAGACCCAGACACAAACCAATAACGGCCTCCTAGATAAGTGTGTACTACTCTCTTGTACTTATATTCAATGAGTGATCAAAATGAATTGATATAACCTCTATTTATACTCTAAAAGACCAAAAATACATGACTTATCAAGAAACCTTTTCACAATTACACTTAGGAATAACTTCTGAAATTACATAAAATCTCAACACTCCCTCTTAATGAGGAAGGTATTCTATCTGACACATACTCTAACATTGTTTCCATCCACACGATATCATGACCATTGACTATCGGACACATGAATATATATATCATAAGAAATACATAGTGACTTCACAACATGCATCTAGGGCCGGTGGGTAGCTCTCCAAAAGCTATAAAATGTCATTATGAAACTATCCAGTTTCCCACAGAAAACTCAGATATCTTTATGCATGACATCCAATACCCTACGATAACATATGTACCTCGTCTCTTCAGCATGTATCCAGGGTCGATGGGTATCTATCCAATAGCTACAACATGTCATCATGACATCCACTACCTTGAGATAACATCTAAATCCATCACTCCCTTTGAAGAGGGACTATGCCAAGCTTGTCCCTGAACTACTTGAACTTTGTCCTTGACAACGGATTGTCAGCACATCTGCAACCTACTCATTGGTAGACACATATTGTAGCCTCACTACTCCCTTATGCAATATATACCTGATATATCGATACCTAATTTCTATATTCTTTGACTTATCATGAAACACGGGGTTCTCTGACAACTTTATACAACTCTGGTTTCCACACAAGATACAAGTCACCTCCATCGCAATATCGAATAATCCAATCAACAATTTTTGAATTCATACTGCTTCCCAACTTGCTACACATGTTTCCACATGCTTTGCCTTAGTCATAATGAGTGCTACATGTGATTGATTCTTACTAATCCATGAAAACATACTACATTCAAAAGTGAAGCAACATCCTAATTTACTTTTCCATTTTGTAACACTACCAGCCCAATCTGAATCTAAATATCTAAGTAGACTGATATCACTGTTTGCAACATACTCAAGTTAATAATCCATTGTACCTTTAAGGTACATCATCACATGTTTTACTACAATCAGGTGAACATGTATAGGGTTAACCATGTACTGACTCAGGGTGTTCACAACAAAACATATGTTTGGTCATGTATTCATCAAATACATCAATGAACACACCATCTTCCTATATAACATAACTTCCACAGTCTATGAATTCATATCCTGAAACAAATTGAGATTTGATACCATAGGTGTATTCATTTCCTTGCAATCTAATATCCCAAACCTCTTCAAAATTTCCACTTCATACTTCCCTTGACCTAGGAATATTTAACTAAGCTTTTTCCATACCTCCAGTCTCAAGTAATAGTGCATCAGACCAAAATCCTTCATATTGAACTCAGAGGCTAACTACCTTTGTCACTGAAAACCCTGATTGTCCAGTCTGCATCATTGGTTGCTCCTTCTATGACTCAGTGACAATACTTCCATTTTCCAAAACACACAACATCATGGTAACCATCACATCAACACATTTACACAAAATTCATGTGATATCAACTACAAAGAGTTTTTCACTACTTCTTATGTCCATGTCCATCACTCCTCACCAAATACTCGTGTTGATCTTGATCTACTTCTCTGTCAAGTCCTCTTCCTAATCCTTGAACTCTTAGAATCTGTTGAAGACCTGATCCTTAGTCTTCATGAAGAACATCCATGAGTGTCACATAGTATAAGAATATCGGTAAACTATCATGTGCCTAAAATCACCATAATCTACTAACTAGGTATCCATGGTAACTTTCCTAGAACAAGAACAAGAACATCTCCATGGAATAATCATTTCCATGGTAGCTTGATCAAAATAAAATAAGAGAAAAACAATAATATTTCTCATTCTAAAGTTTTTTGTAGTGTTCCTTACAAAAACATTTCCTATTCATGATATGGATAATGATCAAGGTGGCGACCTTGTGATAGTATTTCTTAATAACCATGTAGATGATGAAGCCTCCATTCACATAGGGTCGGGTCCACACTCATAACTCTGTATCATTGTCCAGGGATATGACAACCAAAGTCTAAATTAGGTTATTGTTCTATAAGAAATTATCTATCACAAAACTCATACAAGTGTTTTTTCTCAGCTCTTCCTCTTCCAAAGAGTTTTGGGAGCACCCAAGTGAGGAACAAAATCATAATGACTTCATCCCTCCTTAACTCACCACTCTCATCTACAATGCCTATTTACAATAGATGTTTAGTACTCCTCATCACCACTATTTTGTTTACTATCCCTACACTTATTTCATCATAGGTGTAATGATGAGAATTTAATTAGATCCCAAATCACAAAGGAAGGAAGAATGAAACCCTAAAATAATACCCTCAACCTTCTCAATCATGCTAGCTTTGTTTTGTACCTTTTAGACTCTGATAAATTTATGTGGGTGAATCATTCATCCATTTTTCCCTTGAACCTTTTAAGTGGTTTCATGTGTACTTTGGGAATCAGTGTTATTCTAGAAATGGGCATAGCTTTGGATATATTGTCTACACTTACAGATAACCCCCTTTGTCTCATCCTTTCCAAAAACCCCTTTAAAGAGGTAGTCCAATGTTATGTCCTCTCTAAACGATGGAGATTCCTTTAGAGAGAAATGCCCAATATGGACCTCTCTCCCTATTTTCTAACACCACAATATCTCCAACCTCCCACACCCGATCCCATCTCCATTTAAACCTTGGAGAATATAATATCCAACATATTGCAGTCGCATTCATCGGATCTAATGATCATTTGTCTCACCAATGACACCACAGGGTGGAGTCCCACTGTCATAAATTCAATGTCATGGAAGTTTATCACCCAAAGCGTATCAAATTAGTTGGAGTTCCTTTACAGGAAGAATGTCTAAGTTCTCATTCTCAAATATTACCTTCCAAGGGAAATCCTGGCCCCAGAGACCCTTTTCTCTTGCACTCATCTCACTACGCTCCAACTTGAAAACTATATTCTCACCTGTATTCCAAACCAATTCATTGGATTTAAACATCTCTTATATTTCACCTTCACATGCATGGAACTAACACATGAATCTTTATCCATATTTGTTTCACAATTCCCTCTTCTTCTAAAACTTTCCTTACATGATTGTGTTGGCATGCAAGAACCCATTATTTCTATTGATTTTCACTGTAGCTACACAGAATGTAACAAGGAAACCTTGCAAGTGTTGTCAAGCGAACACTACCAAAAAAAATAAGGAGAAATACAAAATATGTGCAATCTATCTTCTTCGTACGTGGCTTGCCTAGGATATCCGTACAAGAGTATGGCTTCTTTCAGATCATTGTCTAGTGAGTCCAACATTCCTTCTCAATTATTGTTTCCCTTAATGGCTCTCACTCACGATCATCATGTCAATGTGATGGACGAACACACTACTACAAACACAATAGTAATTCACTCACTCATACTATCTACTCTCTTACTCCCATAGGTCCCATTTCTTTTCCATTTCCCTAGGCCCTCCTGTGAGGGAGTCAGGCCTAGTCCTAATCTGATACCATGTTGTTTTTTCATAAGAGATGATATTGTATATGAATATTATTATTTAATATGAAAAAGGATCACAATTGAAAGATAGATATCCATAGAACAACAATATATATCCTTAGGGAAACCCTCAAAGGGGAGAAAACCCTACAAACTTTCATCAATATAGATTCCTCCAACATGTATAATGTCATACAATGCTCTTTCATGAAATCAATACCAAAGAGACCTAGTCACGAACCAAGAATAGCCTCCTAGATAAGTTTGTACTAATTTCTTGTACTTATATTCAATGAGTGATCAAAATGACTCGATATAACCTCTATTTATACTCTAAAATAACTAAAAGACATGGCTTATCAATAAACCCTTTCACAATTACACTTAGGAATAACCAATACAATTACACTTAGTAAAAACTTTTGAAATTACATAAAATATCAACATGTGAATGGCACATGAGGTTGACCAATGTCACACCAAGCTCCACAACTTGCAACCTAACCCTCAATCACTTCTCAACATTGATTCCATCTGAGCTCCACAACTCTCAACAAAATAGATACTTCAACTCAGAACTCAAAAAGTGATCAAAGTACTTTGCTCATGCAAAAGTGATAATGAACTACTCCTTCATCAAAACTATTGTGCCTCTTTTGTCACCTATATGATAAAAACAGAGGTGCTTAAAAGCTTAGTTGGGTTAGCTAAGCAAGACAATTGTAAAGGAAAAGGGTTAGAGAAAGAAACATAAAAGAACAACTAAACTATTGAGCATAAGGACATAAGAACAAAAAACCAATAAGACTCATGTCACCAATGGCAAGGATTATATTAGTGAAAGAAAACACCAAGAAGAAAGAGGAATTTGGGTCCCTTCTTCCTCCAAGGGAAGGCTCTTGGACCCCCACAACTAAGATCTTCTTACAACTTTGAATGAAATGGTGAAAGAATCCCAAGCTAATTCACTCAAGAGGTGAGATGGATTGCCCCATGTAATGGTGCTAGTATAGTCTTGATGAGAATAGAGGATTCCTTAAGAGAATAGCAACAACATAACTTTGCTAATGAATTCCTTGAAAATGAAGAGCACCCATGGCCTTGTTTTATAGCACCGCTTTGAGGTTTTGTGAAACCAGCTTGTAGTGTGGAAAGAGGCTATTTAGGGCATTTTTAGGTCTTTGACCAGCCACCCAGTCGGATTCAGCCAAGATTTGGGTGTCAAATCAACTTGGAAGTTGAACCAAAAGTGGGTGGGAGGCTAACCATTCTCATAAATGAGTCAGTCTCATATGTGCATGGATTTTAGCGACCACAGTCACACATCGTGTGCATGTGCACTTTTCCTGCGTTTATGTATAGAGCATGTGCACGCATGCCCTGTGTAGTCATAGCGCACTTTAATTTTATCACTGGTTGTATAGTTTTGGACATTTTGGAAATGCTTTTGTGGTAATTTTGGTCCATGGGTGACCTCATAACTGTTTGACGATGTTGGATTCCTGTAACCATTTGTATATGAAATTTCAGTGATAACAGATGCCCCTTGATGGATGAGGTTAGGAGCATATGTATAGCCGAAATTCATCAATGTTTCTTCTACTGAGAGTTTCGTTGTAAGAGAGAACGATAGTGATAGTATCAAGAGTAACATGTTGGAGGGAGAAGGGAACCTGTAGAACCCAACCTTCCATAAGGTGTGTAAAAAATAAATTGTGTACAAATGAGGTGGGCATGCCCCATGCTCGTGTCATGTAACTAAAAAAAGAATGGTGTTGTATAGTAACTGAAATGGTGTGTTGATGTAGACAACTGCAATGCCCTGGGGAACGGTCATGATAAAGGTAGGAGACAATCTTGTGGAGGAACATAATCTAAACAGTAGGCAGTGTCATTTGTAAGAAGTATCACGGACTCTGTAGGCATTGATATCCCAACCAAGTTCAAAGGTCTTCGACAAATATAATAAATAACTGCAATAGTCGCAAAGTAAGACCCACCGTAACATGAGAAAGTGTTGAAGTTGAATGTTACGAGGGTCAACGACAGTAGGGAGAAATTGTGGTTCTCCCTGTGCCATTCGAGACCTCTCATTGGAAAGGTAATGAGAGTCAAGATACTATCACCCTTATGGAAACTATGTTGATGTCGACAAAAGGGGGATGTGACTCCAAGAATAAAAGGGCTTCGTGAAATCTACTAGGTGAGGTTAGGAACTAGAGGAGGTACATGGATGAAGTCAAGATGCATGAAGACACAATACTACCCTTGGTTGGGGGTATATATGAAGTATAAGTGGCTGCAACCGTTCAACTAGGTCGAGTGTTAGGGGGACAACAAGACGTGGGATAAGTTGTGCCAGAGGCGGGACAAAGTGGACAAACTCAGAGAGTAGAGGTAAGTGGCCTATGGGATACTCAGAGTATATGGACGATGTCAATAGGAGTAGATGATAAGGAGTGCCCCAACCAAGGGCGACATGGGTTGCATTTGCCAAAAAATGGAAGAAGGTCACCAAAGGTGATGACAAAAAGATATGTAAATGTTGGAAACAAAGGATTTTTACAATATATAAAGAATAATTTAAGATGAGTGTACAAATACAGAAATGGGTACCCCAGTGTAATATGGTTGAGCCGGTGAGGGCGCAATGTGCTTGGAGAACTGGTGGAGGTTGGGGGCCCCATGGGTGGTTTTTTGTATGAGGTAGATGGGATGGAGGGAAATTTGCGAAGGGGAAAACTGATTGTGGATGAAATGGAGGGTTAATGATACTATAGAGGCACAGGAAAAATAGAACCTTGAAGAGATAACCTGGGAGTCCATTGGGAAAGATAGAAAAATGAGGAGAAGGAGTATGTGGCTGATTCATGACATGATGTAAGACTATCGGGACTCCCATTCCTAAAGGGTTGAAAAAAAACATGAGTGTCAAAGTGCCAAAGGGTGCTATGAATGGGACAACTCATGTGGGGGAGAGTGATGCCATGTAACAGCACCTAAAATGCAATGGAGGTGTCGGTACTGTAGAGCCGGAGATGGGAATCCTAAAGGCAAATTTCAGAGGGTGTGACTAAAGATGAAATTGAGATTCAGAGGGAATGATTACATGCAAGTGTTGATTATATCCCTGAAGGGGTTGCGTTGATTTATGAAGACCAAGTACCTGCACACATGAAAACCAAATACCCGACGTGAACAATATCTGAAGAGAATCGAACATACAAGCATTTATTTGATAATTTTGAATATGAGCATGTGTACCTGGATGAGGTATGAAAAAATGGCACCCTGGGGGCTAAGGATAAAAAATGGCCCGGGGACTGTCTTGATGTAGGTGATGGGATGTTGATCACGGGGCTGAAGACGGATCGAAAAACGGACACCCAGTCGTGACAAGTTCGGCGAGGATGAGGGCTTTCTTTCTCTTGGGTGTTGAAAATTCGAGATCGTATTCCTGAAGGATAATGATCCATTGGGAAAATTTGCCATTAATTTCTTGACGACTGAGAAAGTATTACATGGGGTTGGAATCTTCTTTGACCCTAGTTGTGCGAAGTAGAATGTAATGGCACAGTTTTTGGATTGCGAGGATGACTGCAAGGGCTAGTTTCTCTTCATGATTATACTTCAGGGGTGGCCTTGAGACATTTTTACTAATGTAGTAAATGACATGCTCATGATCGTCATCATTGATTTGAATGAGAAATCCTGCTACTGAGACAGTTGATACTGATATGTAGAGGATATAGTCGCGATTATAGTTGAGTGAACTAATTAAAGGGGCATTAGACAACACCATTTTAAGAACATCAAATGATTTTTGGGCATGTTCATCCAAGTGAAATGGGATTTCATGGCGTAGTAAGAGAAGGAAACTGTGTGCTCGAGTGGCATAGTCTAGGACAAATCATCGTAGAAAGTTAGTGTTTCCTTGTAGGCTCTGGAGTTGACGTAAATTCTAGGGGGTTGAAATTTCTATGATGGCTTGGACTTTAAGGGGGTCCACAGTAATACCACTTTGGGAAACGAGGAATCCGGGGAGGCACCCCACAGTGACGCAGAACAGGCACTTGAGGGGGTTCATAGATGTTGTACCGATGACACCGTTGGAAGATGATCTATAAATCATTAAGATGTTGGGTGCATTTTTTGGATCGAGTTGTGAGATCATCCAAGTATGCGATGATGATATGAGCTAGATCATGAAAAATGTATGTCATAGCCCATTGGAAAGTTGTGCCAGCATTATTTAGGCCAAAAGGCATGACATGATATGCAAAAGTACCCCAAGGGGTGGTGAATGCAGTTTTGCATTGATCGGCTGGGTGGATTTGGATTTGATTATAGCCATAGAAACCATCCATGAAGGATAGAGCCTTGTGGCTTGCGTATTCGTCGATAATTTGATCGATGAAAGGTGTTGGAAAGTTGTCTTTGGTACATGTGTGATTGAGATCATGAAAGTCCATACAGATGCGGATAGTGCCCTAGTTTTTGTTAACGGGTACAGGGTTGGAAACCCATGAGGTATAGGCGTGGGGTAGATGAACCCATCTGCGCATAATTTGTCAATCTCAGCTTTAATGGCCACTGCTTCGGATGGGTGTAGCGGTCATTGTTTTTTACAAACTAGTGTAATGTTAGGCTAGGTGTCGATGCGATGTTCGACCATAGAGGGATCAAGGCCAGGCATCTCTATGTATGACCAGGAAAAAATATCCTGATATTATTGGAAGAGGGATTTATAGGCGGTGATTTCTTGAGGAGTGCATGCGGCGCCAATGGTGATTTCCTCGATGACTCCATTTTTTATGGAAATATCAATTTTGATGGTCGGGCAAATGTTGGCCATGTTGCCTTCTTCAAAAGTATCAGGGGCAGGAATGGGGTTGTTGAACCAGTCGATATGCCCTGATGGGATAAAAACCTTGGTTTCGACTGCGTAAATGGGGTGTTGGTTAGGAGGCATGGAGGCTTCCTGTGGAAAGAAGAGTGCTCTATGGTGTAGCGCAACCCATGGGTAGTCGGGGGTGTTTAACTCTTCAAGTATGTCCTCGTCACAGTGGAATTGGTGGGAATACAAGGGATCATAAAAAGTGATATCGGTGACTATCGTCGTGTGGTTGTCCTCTTGTGATGAAGAAGAAGGGGGAATGATGCAATGAGATTGTGATGGTTCACTCGACATAAACCAAATATCGAGGTACTGAGGAGTACCAGTGGTAGTTGGATGTAAAAATTTTGTAGGGAAATGAACGGGAGAATTGGGGGGATTTGGGGGTAAATCCTTGAATAAGTCATCCAAGAACCATGGAGGAATAGGGAGTGCCTCTAGTTTAGGAGAAATGATATGAAGAATCTCAAGTGGTGAGGTAAGGTCAACCATTGATTCTGTAGGGGGCGCAGGGGTTTGAATCAGGGTCATTTGGCGTTGCCTGTATTCAATGATCATAGGACATTGATATGTAAAATGATCTAAGGATTCACATAGAGAGCAA
>JASDQU010103950.1:51859-72808 GCA_032191745.1 Picea mariana
AAAAAGAGAACAACTTTTCATCCACAAACAGATGGTCAGACAGAGGTGGTAAATCGTACAGTGGTGCATCTTCTTCGTGCTTATTGCAGTAAGCATCCTAAACTTTGGGATGAACATTTACACTACATTCAGCATGCGTACAATCGAGCTAATTACTCTTCGACTCAAACGTCACCATTTGAAGCATGTTTTGGCTATTTTCCCAAGTCGCCTCTAGATTTTATCTTTGGGAAAGATATTGTTGTCGATGGTCAATATGACATTGATAGGGAAGAGAAGTTCATTGAACAAATTCAGTCGATACATCAGGTGGTGCAAGAGTAGTTGGAAAAGAGTCAGGCCAAGTACAAGACAAGACATGACAAGCATCGTGTTGATCATAGTTTCCAAGTTGGAGATGAAGTTTGGCTTTAGATCAACAAGGAGAGGCTTAAAGGAGAATGTAAAAAGTTGAAACCAATTCGATATGGTCCTTTCAAGATTATCGACAAGATTGGTAACAACGCTTTTCGTTTAGATTTGCCTCCTTATATGCAGATGTATACAGTTGTTAATGTTGAGAATTTGAAGTTGTATGAGCCTCCTTTTATTGATGATCAAGGAGAGCATGTTTAGATTCCTTCCATAGATGATTTTTCTCCAGAGTATCAAACAGAACTGCAGGAAGACACCATCCTTGACAGGAGAATGCGAACCTCAAAACGAGGAAATGTGGAGTATCTGCGAGTTGGTCTTAATGGGACGAATCCAAGCAAGGGCAAGTGGATTGAGGTTGGAAGGGTGAGGGAGCTTTACCCACATCTTCACATAGACTGAAATAGTATTTTGGAGGTCCAAAAGCTTCCCAATGGGGAGGTGTGATCAGAGGAACAAATTTTGCTCAAACATTCAAAGTTCTTGGAATCGCTTCAAACTAGAAAAGAGCGTAGGCCTCATCGTTGCGAACCCAGCAAAACTCATTTCATCTCAAATGGACGCGGAAGCGAGAGATATAGAAATTTGTTCATAAAGTCAAACAAGCAAAAAAAATGATGCTGACTGTACAGTCCGTACAGTCCGTACAAGCTGACGTAGCAGGGCCGCATAGACCGTACAATGACGTGGAAAAGTTTGGTTGGTAGTTGAGGTCGAATGATGTGTCGACACATGTCAGCATATGGTTGGTGGTTTGATGCCACGTGGCCTAGTCAAGGGCTGCCACGTGGCACCTTTATATTGGTTGTTGTAATCAAAATATTTTGGAGTCTGTGGGGTTCGACCCCCGGACCTCCTCCACCATGTAAAGCCTTCACAACATCCTCCTGACCGTTGCACCGCCACCTGTTCCTTGTTATATATGTGTGTATTATTGTTTTTAAATTCACATATATTTGTATATGGTGGGAGGTCGGGCCGAGGCTTGGCCTTGGCCCATGGTTTTGTTTCAAAACATATGACCATAGTATAATATTTATGCGCGTGGTTGTAACGGTTGGCGAGCGGGGTTTTAAACATAGCTATTGGTCCTTTGCCTTTATGCCATGTGGCCCTAACCGGAGCGCGGGGGGAGTTTAAACCATTGTAACCGTTTAAGCCTTTTTGTTAATGCGCGCAGTCACATGACCCCCATACGCCCAGGTGCTAGCGGTTAGGGGATGGCGCGCCCTTAACCGTCCTATGGTTTGCACCGTTGGCGCGATTGCGCTCAGTGCTGGGTTTTCACGCTTTATATTGCGTGTGATCCAGGTTCATTTGACAAGGGTGCAATTTGTATATGTAGAGACAACAAGCTTGAAGGGGGAGACTTCCAAGAGGCCTAAATTCTTCGTTTTTCGACCGATTGAGGTGCCAAAAGAGCCCAGACAGGGGTTTTGAGATGCTCTGAAGCCATTGGAGTAGTCGGTTTTTCAGTTTGAGCATTGTAAGACATGTTTTTGAGTAGTTTTGAGCAATTAACAATAATGATCCATTGGAATCTGGACCAAGAGATGTAGCCTAAGAGAGGGGTGAACTCCTTTATCAAATTGCTGTGTTTATGTGCTTATGTTCAATGATTATGTTGCTGTCTATATGTATTTTGCATGAATAATCCCTTAATCTATGTGTTGCAAACTGATCCATTTGCTTTAAACACATAACTTTTACATTGCAATAATTTCAAGTATTTCAAGTCTTTTTCATTTTTAGATCAATCACGATTGCATGGCATACCCAAGACAATTGTGTTTGACAGAGACTTGGAATTTACCTCAAATTTCTGGAAGGGGTTATTCAAAGGGTTCGGAAAAAATATGAACTTCAACACTGCTTATCATCCTAAGTCGAATGGGCAGACAGAGAGGGTGAAACAAGTGATAGAAGATATGTTAAGAATGTATGTGATGGAAAAACCATCTAAATGGGAGGATTATCTACACTTGGCATAATTTTCTTACAACAATGGGTATCAAACATCACTAAAGATGAATCCATTTGAAGCACTTTATGGAAAAAAGTGCAACACCCCAGTAAGCTGGGATAACCCAGCTGCTAGGGCAGTGGTTGGGCCAAAGTTGCTAAAGGAAATGGAAGAGAAAATGTTGAAGATTAAGCATAATTTGAAGGCTACCCAAGACAGGAAGAATAGTTATGATGATAAGAACAAAAACCACAGGGATTTTAAAGTGAGTGGTCATGTTTTCTTGAAAGTAAAAGCCAACAGAAGTTCCCTAAAGTTGGGAAACTGTTCCAAGTTGGTAGCTAGATATTGTGGACCATTTGAAATCCTAGAAAATATTGGGCTTGTTTCTTATATGATTGCATCACCTGCATCCATGAATGTGTCATTTCTAAAAAATTATGTACCTAATCCTAATCATGTGATTGATTGGAATGCGATTTAGGTGGAGCAAGAAGGCACCTTGCAAGTGCATTCGGTCCAGTGGACCTGGTACGGTCTTGAGGATGCGACATGGGAGCATGAGGTTTCTATGCGGGCAGAGTACCCGCATATTTTTGAATATTTTTGAAATCTTGTTGATATTGTGTAAATGAGTTGCACTAAGGACAGTGAAAAAATAAGGGGAGGGGATTATAATACCCTAGGTCAAGTCCCTCTGAATTGTATTGATGTTTGTAGGTTGGTGAGCCGAGTGTTGATAAGATGGTAGGCTTATGTGTTATAGGATGAAGATCCTGAATGCTAAGGCCAATAAGCCTAATTTTTGTATATGTAATTATCCAGATCATTAATAAAAATTATACATCGTTGTGTGTAGACCAACCACGAAGAAAGAGTGATGGGGGACGAAGCTCTAATAGGTTAGGAAAGGGATAGGACTAATAGGATAGGAAAGAGGGGCTAAGCTAGAGGGATTAACAAAAAGGAATATTATAATATATTCTTGAAAACCCAGTTATCTAAAATTACTAGGAAAGGGAACGAATGCTAAATGGAGTGCATGTAGCTCCACAAAGAAAGGTGTTGACCTAGGCACATGCAATTAAATATGGAGAGGTAGCTCATTGGGGGGTTTCAATTCCATTATCCAACCCTTTGCATAAACTCCCTTGGCCTCCATCGCCGACCTCTACATCTTTCACGCACCTCTGAAACCATTAACCTGTGAAGTTGATCTATGTTTTCCTGTGAAGCACAACGTATCTGTACTTTCTAGAGCCATGTTATGCCTTATCGAATTTTGGTTGTTGTCATTCACTGAGCTATACTTAACCTTGTAATTGTCCTCACTTGTTGGAATTCAGTTGAATCTGGCTGAAGAAGTAGGTTATCAGTCCCGTGGTTGAAGAGACAAGTGGTCAGGCATGTGAGAAACTCTCTCCAGGTGAAAGATTTTGTTGGGAAGTGATTTTCTCCTAGAGAGAGTCCAACACCATCTATGAAGCTATGAGAATTATTGATCTGGCCTTTTGCCGAGACCCTAAAATAGGAATTGGAGCAGCTGATGGACTGTGGAACAGTGAATGTGCATATTCTCGGGGTGGAACAAGCATGTGGGGAATGAAATTCCGTGAGTAGTGGCATAAGAAGGCCCTTGGAGAAAATCCTTCCAGTTGCAATGTGCAGTCTCCTGTAACCTCAGCCTAGTCTAGGATTCCATTGCCCTGGGTGGAGCTTAGTTCCAGTTTTTGGGTGACCCACTTATGAGCGTGATGAGCAGTGTGGTCTAAGGGTGGGAGGTTTTTGGAAGGTCTACACGCAGTTGGTGGATCTCAATCAAAATATAAGTATTCATTTCCCCTATTCATTCACATGGCATGTAATTATATATGTTGTTACATCCATGGTTTTGTCTAAATTATTGCATGTATGCTTTTACTGTTATTTTTACATGAGTCTGTGTATTAGCAGAATATGTTGTTTGTCTATGGTTTTATGTATATGAATATTATAATTGTTATTTCTATGAGATAGCATGGCTTGACCTGGGTGGTCGGGGTTGTTAAAACAAATTGGTATCAGAGTAGTAAGTTTTTACTCTGTGGCATTGGTCAACATGTTGGGTCGCTAGGGACATCACAGTCTGTGTCTTCCAATCCCACTCAATCGGCAGATGTACATTCCATGCAATCGTCGACTGACCCAAATGGTAACCAACAACCATGAAGGAATAAGAAGAAAGGACGTAATAATAATCGTCAGGGTGGGACGAATAATAATAAACCCAAGGACAATGATAATAATGAGAGAACGAATAATAATGTTGGAGAGGGAAAGAAAGAAAGGTGTAAGGTGAAATATCCATGTAATCTTTGTACACACTATCATCTTACTCATTTACGCCCCAAACTTATTTTATTTTATCTTATAGTTAGGCTCTTATGTTTACCACCTGTCGTGATGACAAATCCTTTTCCACATAACCAACACATGGCCACGAGCTCCTCAAATGCCAGAAATGTGTTCAGTGGAATTCAAAGCCCACCGACACAGGACAATGACTTTTTGTGCATCAATGTGGTCAATTATTAGGTTAATGTAGCCATCCTGTCTCATGATTACAGTTCTTCACAAATTGTACCTAGTCTAGAATCTCCTCCTCCTCTAGAGGTGCCCTTGTAGATCAAAAAACTAGAGCCACCACCTCATATTCCAAAAGGAGTACTAAAGGTATCTACCCACAATCCAAATGCTAGAGCCTCAAAAAATTACTCTATTGTTGAGGACCTGGGTCAAACCCCTTGTGCAATGTTGACCTTGGAGGTACTCCAGACGTGTCCGTCACAAAGGAATTCCTTTCTATCTACGTTAGCATATCTAGACCCTAGTGGCTCGAAATTTATCAAGTTTGACGTCACAAATGTGAATCCTCGCTTGCATTACCATGTGCCATTCTAAATCCACATGGGATACTCAAAATATACCATGAAGCGTGCAGTTGTTGATGAAGGCATTGCAACATGTGTGATGTCCCTGATCTGTTGGAAATCTCTCGGCCCTCTGACTCTCTCTCAATATCCGACCATGCTGAATTATTTTAACGATCATTCCTTATGCCCTCACGGTATTATTCCTGCCTTTCTGGTCAATTTAGGTGGGAATACGGTAGAGGTGGATGTCGAGGTGGTTGATGCAACCCTCAATTATAACTTGTTACCTGGACACAATTGGAATTATGTTATGACTTCCATCGTATCGTCTATCTTCCACAGTCTTTATTTTCCTCATGATGGGAAGATCGTAGCGGTTGACCAACTATCCTTTGCGTATGCTATCCACAATGCCTCTGTTGAATCGTTGATCCCCATGGCAAAAACTTCTCAGTCGACAACTGAGAATATCGTTGTTGGAATGTAGTCATCCCTTATGGGTTCCTTTGACTTCATGAAACTGATTCACCATGTTTATGCCATGCCCAGTAGGCTTGTTTCGTCAGAGAGGTTTGTTCCTTTCTTCACTTCCTATTTTAACGATCCATGGACCCTACCTTCCTCGACTTCGTCTTGTGAATTTCAGTCGCATGATGGAATGGCCATGCCACTATCGATAACATAGATAATGTATCAAGTTGTTCTTGACTCTTACGCTGATCTCGATCCTATTACCTTGCCAACGGATGAGGAGGATCCTGTTCTTAGGCCCGTGTGGTCCACTTCGTTGTCTTTCTCACATGACTTCATCGATGAGAATTTTCCCTTTGACCAAGATATCATCGAAGCCATGAATGGTTCTAAGAAACCTTGGGATGATATGCATCATCGCTCTTATATTCTCCCAGAGCTTGCCAAAACTAAAAAAGATGAATTTTAATCTACTTTGAGTGAGATAGTCGATCACGACATAGTTCCACTTGATACACACGGAATTTATGCCGAAGGAAATATAGCGAGTATCTCTCCTACCGTCACGATCGATATCTCTCAGACCCCTTGCAAGATTGAAAATGTACACATCGGTGTAGATTGTTCGCTAGAAGAAATATTGATCTACATCGAGCTCTTCAAGGAATTCTGAGATGTATTTGCTTGGTCATATGAAGAGATGCAAGGAATCAACCCTCAAATTTTCTAGCATGAGATTATAACTTATCCGGATGCTAAGCATGTTCGACAACATATTAGAGATGTCAATCCCTGGAAGGCCCCTTCTATTAAGGCTGAGGTAGAGAACCTGCTTAATGATGGCTTTATCTACCAGGTTCCCTTGATTGAATGGGTATCCAATCACGTTCCTGTGAATAAAAAGTAAGGAACCATCCGTGTATGCATGTAATTTCATGACCTAAACAAAGCCTATCCTAAAGACAACTTCTCGACACCTTTCATTGATTAGATTCTCTAAGAGTTTGTGGGAATCGAAGTTTTTTCTTTTATGGATGAATTTTTCGGTTATAAACAAATTCAAATTAAACCCGAGGACCAACGCAAGATGACATTTATTTTTCATTGGGGTACCTTTGCATACTGCAAGATTTCTTTCATCCTTAAAAATGTTGGAGAAACCTTCCAACATGCTATGACCTTCACATTCCATGACCTTAAGAATATAGTCGAAGCTTATCTTGATGATCTCGCTTCTCACTCTCATAAGAGAGTGGATCACCCTAATAACCTTCAGCTAGTTTTTCAAAGATGTTGTCATTATAGAATCCGGTTGAACCCTTATAAATGCATATTTTGTGTTAGGTCTGGACGTCTTTTGGTATTTTTAGTTTTTGACACTGGGATCATGGTAGATCCATTAAAGGTTGAGGCAATACTTTAATTTCCTCCCCCACACACTATTCAACAACTTCAAGGTTTACATGGGAAAGATAACTTTTTACGTTGGTTTATAGTAAACTATGCCAATATTACTAAGGGTTTCATGCATCTTTTGAAGAAGGACACCCCTTTTATCTGGGATGAGCGAGCCCAGGAATCCTTTGATGCTTTCAAGAAAGCCTTAGTATCGATGCCTCTACTGAAGTCTCATGAATACAGTAGAGATTAATTGGTTTATGTCATCGCGTCTGAAGAGACGATTTCTATGGTTTTGGTTCAAGAGGATGATGAGCTCCGCAAGCATGTCATCTACTATCTTAGTCGAAATTTTGTCGGTCCTGAGCTTAGGTATTCTCACGTTGAAAAACTAGTTTTGGTTGTCATTAACAAAGTCCAACAATTATGCCATTATATATTTCTTTGAAAGACTATTGTGGTTGTCTATGTCAATCCATTTCAATACGTCCTTACTAGGCATATCATAAGGGGAAAATGCAATAAATGGATTGCCATTTTACAAGAGTTTGATCTCGATTCCGCTTCTGCGAAATCCAAGAAATCACTAGTCTTTGTAGAATTAATATATGACTTCCCATGATTGGACGAGGATGTTATTCATGTCAATTCCTTTGCGGATGAACACATTCTCCTTGTCTTGTCATCGGACCCCTAGTATGGAGACATTATCTTATATATTCAAACTTTGAAGTTCCCTCAACATCTCTCGTGGGATGACTAACGCTGTGTATGATACCAAGCTAAGAATTACATTATTGTCGATGACACTTTGCATTTTCGAGGAATAGACAATATCTTTCATTGTTGTTTAACATAGGAAGAAGCCAAGTCAGTTCTAAACAATTTCCACAGTGGGGTTTATGGTGGTCATCTATCCTGGCTTGCGACAACCCACAAAATTTTACGAGCCAGTTATTTATGTCCATCTATATTTTGATATTGCATTGAAGTGGTTAATAAGTGTCACCCATGCTAGGTGTTCACTCGGAAAATGTGCTCGCACCCAGCCCCTCTACATCCAATCATTACCATCAGTCCCTTCAGCAAGTGGGGGGTGGACTTTGTGGATTGCAACCCAAATTTGACTAGGGGGAATAAACACATTATTGTGGTCGTAGAATACTTTAATAAATGGGTCGAGGCCATTCCTACAATTAAATATTATAGGAAGATTTACTCCTTCTTTGTATTTTATAAAATTATCGCCAGGTTCGGTATCTCGAGTGATATTGTCACTGATCATGGCAGTCACTTTCAAAATGAAATGATGGAAGAGCTAGCATCCAAGTTGGAGTTTAAACATGGTCATTATTCTCGTTACTACCCCTAGGAAAATGGAAAAGTAGAGGTCATCAACAAGTCTCTCAAGACCATTTTGCAGAAAACTGTCAGCCATAACAAATATGACTGACATATTATGCTATACACCGCACTCTCGGCATATTAAACCTTAGTCAAAACTTCCACTGGATTTTCTCCTTTCCATTTAGTACATGGTGTGGAGTCGATCTTACCTATTGAATGGGAAATCCCTTCTCTTATATTTGCAGTCACGCTCCTCCCTGACACTTTCGATCTTGAGCACCGCCTCGTACACCTAGAGAGACTTGACGAGCAACGTCGAGACGCATCTACGGCTATCGAGGAGAATAAAAGACATGTACTCAAGGTCCAATACGATAAGGTTGTCTATCCTCGTTTGTAATTTTAGGGTGATTTGGTCTTGTTATATGATCAAGCCAAAGAACTGTTGGGGGCAGGCAAGTTCAAACCCATGTGGCATGGTCCCTATATCATGCAACGTGTCTTAGAAAAAGGAACCTATGAGTTAGAATATTATGAAGAGAACATGTTGGTCAAGGCCAAGAATGGGATCTACTTGAAAAGATATTACACTTGAGCCCCAAGCTTGAGCGTAACTCTTTGTATACTAATGTAATTTAGTGTATATATCATTTCCCTTTATTTTTTGTCTTCAACTTTCTTATCGAGTTTTCCCTTGGTTGGAAAAGGTCAATGTAGTCCTCGATCTAAATAGGATTCACAGACGGATCCATTCATCATACATGAAAATTGGCTTCCGTCGCTTGGGTGGTTTACTCACCCGAGGGCCTACTGATGTTGTCAGGTGGTGTATGCCTAGGGCCATCCATGAATAATGTGTCTGAATATAGCGTCATTATAGAACTTTTGCACGATGCCATTTCACATGGTATACTCTCTTTGGAGGTTTTCCTAGATTCCTAGTTAGTAGTATGTCATTTGAATGGTAGTTACCGTGTGCACAATCCTACTTTACTTCAATGATTCCTACAGGTACGCCTTTTAGAGAGACAATTTGATTTTATTACTTCTCATCACATACCTAGGATTTCTAATCATGTATCTGATGCTTATGATAATTTCATTTTAGATTGGCACTTGTCACATAACTAAAGCAAAGAAAAAAATCTCATCAATGTACACATTGTAATATAAGTAAATCCGAAAAACTTTGTTTTATATATATTTAAAAAAATATGATGCTTATAGAACAAAATTGGGGCCAACACCCTCAATACACATATATAGCCGATAAATACAAAATCCATGACATCTACGCCTATGGTGCTGAATGTGTGTCATGATAAAAAACTACGGTGTTTGTGAGACACCGAAAGAGTCGCACCCAAGCCCTGGGCATGCCAACCACTTCTTGTTGCATGGCCTACAATAGATCCTCTACCTGAACCATCAGAATCCAATGTGTCAAACAAGACAAGTTTCCCTCCACGTTTTGAAGGACTCTCTTTGCTTCTCCTCCCACCGCTTCATCTCCTTGGTACCTCTGACAATGTCGTGAAATCTCGTTCGAACATCTCGGACCTACGGTCACGTCACACAAGTGTCTAGTTAGTACTTGAACGTCATCCAAAAATATTTTTGTTTTACTATACAAAAATAAAAAAAAAATGAAATATTTAAAATATTTGACATACTTATGTCCCCGTAGGCGGTCCTTGGTGGAAATGGCATGTCAAGGTCCCCTCTAAGGTTGATCCCAGTGTAAGGGTAGTCATCCACATAAATGACATGTCCTCTCCACCAATAAAAGAAATCATCGTTGTAGGGTGTGGGAACCCTACCTCCCCCTTGTCGTCTCATTACCTTGGTACACCATGCCATGGATGGATCACGAGGTCCTTGAGGAATGATCTCGACTCTAGGTCCCAAACCTGGAACCCACTCGAAGAAAACGCTACACAAGATAGATGCAAACCTAAAGTTCGTCTAGTGACCCTATTTTCATTTTGTCAACTAACTCTTCATATTAGCCAGTAGTGAGGTGAAAGAATCATACACCTTGGGTCTCAAACACTCTACAAAATATAACATGAGAAACCTCGATGCCTGGTGCAACGAAGTCGATCCTGTGATCCAGGTCAAAATGAGGAAAACAATCTTGAGGCTTAGATTGTTTATCGCTCAGATGGGGAGTTGACTTCCGACCTTCTCATTCCCTTCTATGAAATGAGCGTCTATGTAATATTCTATATTCATACTGCTCCCATCTCCCCAAGCTTTGGGGTTCACCACCTCACCCCAACGTGACAACCCATTCAAGAAATATATATCCTCGAATTAAATCCTTAATGGTTTCCCATCAAGGATGAAGCTCTCATTGTCTGGAACCCAGTAATCCATGATCAACTATACCAACCTAAATTGGGCCTCATCCCTTTGAGTACCCCAAATTTGTACAAACCACATCTTTTCAAGGCCATTTGGGCTCCCAGATATCTTTCCACAACAATATCTACCTCCTCATGTTCTCTTTCCCTCCATTCTAGCACCATCCTGCCAGAGAAACATCGATTTTTGAGTTAGCAACCATCAAAATCCTTGTTTACGAACTTGTACATGGGCTACATCATTCATAGTCATGTATAGGGCGGAGTACACATAGTATGTATTTTACAGAGTCGTGTATAACCTCACGTATATGCGACCCAATGAGTGGTAGCCCACATACACCTAAACACCTAATTTGCGCCTTAAATAACTCAAATTTTGAAACCTAAATACAAAATATAATCCACTAGAAAGGAATAGGAGGGGAAGAGGAATTACATGGTCCATATGGTCTCTAATTCATTCACTCGATGCTCCCGCAATCACCAATTGAAGATCGGAGGTAATTTGGTCCAAAAATCACTATTTGGGTGAAAACGTCAAATGACATAGTAAAATATGTTTTTTTTACTATTTATACTAGTGTTTACCCACTTTACATAGTTTTGGATCATATTTTCACCTAATGGACTAGTAGAGCAATGGTTTGAGTTGGTTTTTGTAGTTTTCACCACAGATTCTTGCAGTTTTTAGCATTATTTTGACTGTTCATAACTTCAGACATGTATTTTCGCTACCCAACATATAGGATAGGTATCCATTCCATCATGCACATTTTCATTGTCCTATAATTGTCACTCATATGCATTAGGTACAAACCCATTTTTTAGTGACATAGAACCCTCCATTTGCTACAAGACGTGTCGTTATCAAATGGTAGAGACTTACGAAACATGGGTACCCTAGTTAGATCCTCTGCTCCATTTGGTTCCCATGCTGAGATTTTTTCCGTAGGACTGGGAGTCCCTTATAGCTAATACATGACTTTATGTCGAGCCTCATTTCTCACTCATAAACATGTTGACCTATACCTAGAGGAATCCCAGCTGAGTTTGATTTAAGCTCTTTTCTGACTCATTTTAAAAAAGTGAAAACATTGTTGAGTGAACTTGTCTCTTTCACACTCGTAAACTAGATTTGAAAGGAATTCTATTTGGTATAATTTTATCCCTTTTTCACACCAAGTAGACTAAGATTATGAAAAAGGACATTTTTTAGCGTTAAGTTGTGATTGCATCTCATTCCCTTGCTTGCAGTATTGAGCCTATAGTCGGTTCTTTCTTTTCATTATAAACCAATTTCCTTAGAATTTTTGCATCATCAACCAAGTGTCCATCTCTATCATAGCATTCATTTTTGCATCCTCCCCAAGTGTCCATCTCCCGCATGTACCTCCTTTCATTGAGCATAGGTATGTTCCACTGATGGAACTAATTTTGCTTACTTGCCACACTCATTTCCTCCTATGTATCATAACATTCATTTGACTATGAAAAAAAAAAAATACGGGCGAGAAGGGAGTATCATATTATATTGGCAATAGTCGTGTTGCCTTTGAATAGAGAAAAAAGTTATTGATTCCACTTGTCATCATAATTTTGGGTTTAGCATGGCCATAGAAATCTAAGTTCGTTATAGAGAGTTTTCTCTCCCGACTAGTTACTCTTCTAGTCCCTATGGAGAGTTTGATTGATGCCTCCTGCATCTCCTGGTTTCATCATTGAGTCTATCCTACCATAGTCTTCGATATGTCTCATGCTCTTGTTCAAAGTATATCAATCAACCTGTGTCGGCCATTCCTCAGAACTCTCGACTTTGCATGTTGGCCATACCCGTAGTTTGTCTCAGAATCACATGATGTTGTAGTATTGTTAAACACCCTGGTCCTACTTTCCTCATTGGTAGGTAACCTTGAACCCAAAATTCCACATTTCATCATTGGTGACTGACTAGGTGGTTTCCCTTGTGTTCGACAATAAGACATCTATTCACACATTGGGATTCGTGCAATGTCTTGGATGCCATTATCCTTATTGGTGGTTTCCTTGCCTTTGTCAACATTTTTCCTCATTGGATGCTATTCAGAGAGTCTTTTTTGTGTACCGCTTGGATTTGGCACACGCAAAAGATGCACATGGTTGTGGGTTCATGAACATGTTATTCCTTTGATTTTATCCAAATCATCAAGCTTCTACTTTGTACCTCATGTTGAATAATGAAATATGCCTTACTGCTCTCCTTTCAGCGGGTCTCCTTCCATCAAATTGAACTCATCTATTCTGGAAACGAGACCTAGAGTCATATGAGTACCTATAGGATTGCAGTCATTAGTGGTAGGTTCTCTCACCATCAACAGTTGGGAATACATCAATGTCTCCTGATTGATGGATTCTTCAAGTGTTCGACCCTAATTCCTTTATTCACACTTGTAAGAATGTATTCAGTGCCTTGATAACTACTTTCATCATCGGTAGGTTGTATCGTGTTTGTTAAGGGTATACCTCAATGAATGGTAATCAAATGAAGTCTCATTGTGTTCGACCTCAACTCCTTTATTCACATGATGTAGATTTTCACCTTTGGTGGATTGTGTAGAAGACTTGAAGACATCAATATGTAGCCACAATTTTCCTGAGTTGTTGCTACCTTTTCATTGGACCAGTACCTATGTGACTTCAGTGATCATGGGAGATGAGATTGTACTCCATTGTATACCGATATCTTCAAATTAATTTTGAGATTGGTTTTACTGGGTCCTGTTCATGACTATGACAGCCTTTGGCATGTAACCACATTTTTATTTCCCTATTCATGGCCATGGATAGTTGTTTGGTATATTTTCACATGGATCTGCAGTGTAATTCAAATTTCTAGCCATGTATGCAAAGTCAATACAGATTGTAATGAGCAATTAGTTCTTCCAGATAGGTCCCCGTTACTCCACTTGTATGTTTTTATAATGTATTTAGGCCATTGTAGATACTCCTCTGACCTCACACATTAGGGGAATATGTTGTAGAAAGATTTGCCTCACCCCATGCAATGTTGCACAAAAGGCCTTTTTTCCATTTCCCTATGTAGATTTGTCATCCATTTTATCAAATCCTAGAGCTAAAAATACAATTTTTCCACATATACACACCTTGCATACTATATAGCATGTGTATACGCAGGTTGCACCATGACAACCCGTGTACATCGGGAAATGTGCCCAAAATTGAAAAATAGTGTTGGGTTTCCATGTCATGACATGAGATCAATGATCCTTGGCCTTCCATATACTAAAAATGTTCTGAATTGGCCCTTCAGTTCCACTTGAAGGCTATAAATGGGCCAATTTTGAGCTATGGAATAGAGGAGAAATAATTCAAATTTGAGAGAAAAGTTACAATAGAGGAATTATTCACTTCACATTGAGTCTGCATCTCTTTATCCTTTAAGTCTGAACAAATTGTTCATCCCCCAAGCTCTTCCCTTGTTGATTGGGAACTTCATTGTCTCTCTTACATGAGATTGCCTTTCATGGAGGATTGAAGTGGTGGAGGCCCAGCTGGAAGGAACTTAGTTTATGGGTTCTGAATCGTGCTGACACGGAAGTCTGTAACTTATTCACCTCTGTTGATTATATCTTAATAGAAATACTCTTTTCTCATCTAATTGATATCTTGCAAATATTTGAATTATTATTCCATGGGCATATTTGTTATGAATGTTGATGGATTATGCTATTGAATGTGCTAACATCATATATTACCACCACATGCTTGTGTTTCTTGGTTGGCGAGGACTAGCTGTATGTGTATTTCTTTGGGTCAAGTGTTCAACAGTGGACTTCATTGAACGTCTAGATGAGGTAGGCCTTTTATCTTGTCTTGCTAGCATATTTGTTTATATAGCATACTTGAGAATAGAGTTGATTTCTGCAGTCATTTCCATTTGTTGACATTTACCCCTAGCCTTAGAGAGATCTTCCTCATAACACTCTCCAACAGACGATCCAACTTTATCAGGTTGTCAAGGCAAGGAAACTCCTACACCAAGGAAAGTGGCTCACTCGGGGCCAAATTCAACAAAAATTTCCTCACTTGATGGGGGAACAACTGGAATGCAAGTGTTCAACGAAATTTCCTTACATGACACCATTTCCATTTCCAAATTTCATTTTAAATCCATCCCCACTTAATCTCCTCTAATCCATTAGCACTTCCAAGGCTAGCAACATTATTTTTACCTCTACCACCTACATATCTACGACTAGTGGGATTAGTTTGAGCTTCAATATTAATGTCCTATTCTTAACAATCCTCCTCCAAATGGTCACATTCCTCTTACTTTCCTTGGGATGCTCCACATAGTATCTATTTTCCGAGCTAAATTTTTCACTTTGTCAATCTTTATCAGACTGTCATTCCTCAACCTCAATCCTTGATCTATCACTACTATGCACATTCTCGACAATGGTTTGAATCCTTCTATCACCATCACTATCATTGTTGAATTCAATGGTTCCATTCCATTCCTCTTTTTAAAACTAACATCTTTTCGAAGACTCATATTCGATTTATGATATCGATATTCTTCAAATTGACATTCAATTCATTTGTGTGATTCTCCACTTTATAGTTGCAATATTAACATAAAAGAAAACTTCCCATATACTTTGAATTATGAAATTCTTCAACTTTGTATAGAATACTTATGTGGCATTCTCCACTTTATGGCCACAATATTAACATAGAAGGCATATTAAAGAACCCAAAATTAAATGCAAGGTAATGTGAATGGAAATATGTGAGGGGGTGTACCTAATGTTCTTTCCATAATGGTCCAATGGCTCTTATAGTGCATGACCCCCTTACGTCAAGTGAGCCACTAGAAACATCTCAAGTTTCCTCCACTAACCATGTCAAAGACCCCAAAAACCATACCTCAATTCCAAAACATCGTAATATCATTGATATACCAACTTAAGTGCTAAGAATACCCTTAGTAGGTCTATGTGTGGTGGTTCAATCCATCATTCTTCATCATATTTCTAGAAACTACTTTTAGGACCTAAGGCCTAGGTTTCCTCCCATAGGCATATTAAATGCCCCATGACCCATGTATAGTGCTAAAAACCTATTAACAATTCCCATAACCCAACTATGAGGCTAATTATCTCCTCGATACATCATGTGATGTCATTTAAGATGTTGTTCTTGGCCATACATTCCTAGAATCCTCTTTTACATGCTAACATCGAATATTCCCTCCTCAACCATCTCCAAGGCCCCAATACACATAACCAATGTTCAAAACATATTAATAGAATTGTCATTCCCACATGGAGGTGAAGAATACCCTTTAGAGATCCTCCTAATGGTTCCAAGAATTGTTCATGGACCTTATTACCTAAAACCTTCCTTTAGGACCTAAGTCCTACATTTCTTAATCCAACTTTGTCTAGGGCCCCAACAATAATACATAGTGCTAAAAAATTCTTAATGAAGTCATTATATGCACTTGGAGGCCAACAATAACCTCGAGGGTTCCTCTATTATGATCCATTTTTCATCCCTTGACATGTACAAGGACCCAAGACCCATAAATGGTATAAAAAAAACTCCTAATGGTGTCCATATCCTCACTCTGAAACCAAGGATCCCTTAAAGAGGTAATATTTTCTTATTCAAGGTGATGTACTTGTACCTAGATTCCTAAAATATTCCTTTAGGGATGAAGGCCTGACTTTCCCCCCTCGACCATGTCCAATTCTATGAAACTCATACCTAGTTCTTAATACCTCTTAATTGTGTGGATGTCCCAATTTAGAGGAAAATGATAGTTCATAATTTTCTTGTGTGGTGGTTTGAGGAATCATTCATGGCCCTTGATGCATATAACATTATTTTATTTCCTAATGCATGGGTTTTCTCCCCCAACCCAATTCTAAGAACTTAAACTATTATGACCGAAGGGGAGCATATATGGGGCTAATTTTATATTATATGACCCCAAGGGAGGAATATATGGGCCTAAATGTATATGTAATGTGCAAATATATATGTAATAAGGTTTACCTAATGGTAAAGAGGCCTCATGTGCAAGTGTGAATAAGTATATATAAAGGTCATGTATTCATTATTGAGAGGATATGTGAATTGTGAAGTATGAATGGTATTTGGTTATTTGGAGGGGGTACCCCTATTATTTAAGGAGTTATTGTGTAACTTATCTATCTTGGAATTGTGATCCACGCTCACATTCTATACATGGTGTTTTATTCTATTATTTTATTATATTTGTAAGAATTTGGTTCATTACATTTGGTATCAGAACACTRATCCCATGGTTTTGCTTCCGCAAGATAGTCATTTTAAAATTTTCACTATAAATGTTTCTCGGAGCATATTTAGAAAGAGAAACCTGGTGGATATTTATAATAATTRTCATAGTACATTTTGTATGAATTTCAACTTTTGTGTCATTATAATTTCAAAGATACACTCTRTGGAAGATAGGGTATCTAACTAGTCCTATTGATTAGTATCAAACATGTGTTCCAGGTAAAATAGTCATAACTTATTCAAATAAGATCCCAATTGTGTGAGACTAGTTTCATTGGATAGTGGACARGATTTAGTATTTCGAKTACAATTTTCAAAATTTTATATCAATTATTGTGTGTGGGGCAYGTTGTACAAGTGCGCTCTCCTAGAAAGGCCAAAAATCAGCAAGGTGGCGGGAAGTTACCATAACTTYCACTTGGAACATCCACTTTTGGTTAGAACTATGAAATTGCATAGAAGAAATTTTAGAGTTCCACATGCTGCAATTTCATACTCAAAAGGTGCTAAATTTCAGAGATACATCAGAAGGAATGTCAACTACAAGGACATACTATAAATAAGGGTTTCAAAGGTATGTTCACTTAAAACTATCATAACTTTTATTTGGAATGTCTGATTAAGCTGATTCAAAATTCATTGGAAAGATAACACATAGAAGAGAATACTGGAATAAGGATTACAACTATTTGAGATATTTATCCTTAATATATTGAGGTTGGAATTTGAAGCTTGGGTTAGATCTCAATTAATAATCAATGGAAATACCTAACTTTAGTGGATATGAAGACAATGATAAAATCAATCCTGGGAAATAGTTGAGAATGATAAAGAAAAATTGCAATACTCCTTTTGGGGCAAGTATTTGTTTGTATTGTGAAGCTGGTAAGTGGTGGTATATCTTTGACTAAAGTACTAGAAGAAGCACCACATGTGAAGTATTTGAAGAATTATTCTTAAATAAATGGATCAAGGATAAAAAATGGAGGAGATGCATAAAATAGAAGTGGAATTAAAGGAATCAAAATAAAATGTCTCCAAATTGAAAAAGGATAATGAAGAGTTAATAGAATGTATTACGAAAAAAAAAGATGAGTTTTCCAAGATGCAATCCCTTAATGAATCACTCATTGAGGAGGTTAAGAACTTAAAGCAAGAACATAATAGTAAATCAAAGTGGGAAAATGATGATTCAAGGGAAGATTTGAAAAATAAATATGAAGATATATGTACACTAAGAAACAATAATAAAAAACTATCGGATGAGCTCAAGAGATTGAAAGAAGAAAAGAAGAATTATCAAAATCAAGAAAAAGAAAGGATCTTTGATGAAGAATCCACCAAAATACTTGAAAATTAAATTTTCATGAAGGTTGAAGAATCCATAAATACTCATGAGGTAAAATGACTAATGAAATCCGGAATTGAAGAAAGACGTCAAAATTTGATAAATGGGGTGACATTGCAACTTCAAAAAGAGAAACGAGAAAAGATTCAAGACGGTCACCAGAAGATAATTGAAGAAGTTGAACTCCATCTAGAGGATGTACATGCCAAATATGATGATATTATATCCAAGGATAGATTAATCAAAGACCAAGCAACGATGATCAAGGATGGCATTGTCTTTGAAAATAAGATAGATGAAATGCATGTGCAGAGTGAAGGAATACGGTCAAATGTGAAACCATATCGACACCCTCATTACCATGAAACATTTAAAGGAAGACCAAAAGGATGATATCAACATTATGAAGGAAGAAGATGTAATACTTATCAATATTCATGGAACAAGGCATTACCAACCTACTCTTCAACAAGATTTTATTAGAGACCAAAAACCACTACAAATTGGAGAAGCTACAAAAAAAATACATGGAATCAAAGGAAAGAAAATCATGCAACAACCAGACACCAATGATTACGATCGAAAATATTTGATTTTGGATGGATTGATAATCATCAACAAAAGGAAGAAACCAAGAACATAAGAAAATAATATTACTTGGTTTGATCGCATGTGAATCCTTTAATTGCAAAGCTTTGAGGACAAGTCTTGAAGGTGGGTACTATTGTATGACCCAAGGGGAGCATATATGGTGCCAAATGTATATGATATGACCCCAAGGGAGGGCATATATGGGAATACATGTATATGTAATGTGTAAATACATATGTAATAATGTCGTCCTAATGGTAAAGCGATCTCATGTGCAAGTGTGAATAGGTATATATAAAGGTCATGTATTCATTATTGAGAGGAAATGTGAATTGTGAAGTATGAATGACATTTTTTTATTTAGAGGGAGTTCCCTATTCTTTAAGGAGTTATTGCATAACTTATCTATATTGGATTTTTTCTCCATGCTCACATTCTGTGGTGTGTGCTTATGTTATTTTATGATATTTGTAATAATTTGATTAATTATATAAACACATACAAATTTCTTGAAAAAATCTTAATGGTGCCCATATCCCCTTTCAGAGACCATTGATAACCTCAACAAGTTTTGTGTGGTGGTTGGATACATCATTGTTGAAAATAGATGCCTATAAACTTTCTTTATCTCTTAAGCCCTAGGTTTCTTCCCTTAACCTTATCTAATACCTTGATATCCATAACTACTACACAAAAACTCTTAATGGTGCCCATTTCCACCCTCAAAGGATAAGTATCTCCTCAAGATGCCATGTTCAGTTGTATACGACCCTAATACCAATACTTAGTGTTCAAAACCTCCTAATGTTTTCAATATCTCCACTAACTCAAAGGTCAAGGATACTTAGTTGTCATGTTTAGTAGTTCAAGGTGTTATTACCAACCTTAGATGCCTATAATTTTCCTTTAAGACCCATGGCCTAAATTTCCTCCTCTGAACATGTCTAGGATCATGAGACCATTACCTAGTGCTCAAAACCTTCTAATCGTGTTGATATATCCAGTCAAATATGAAGGATATGGTTGAGAGGTTAGTTTTGGTGGTGTAAAAAATTGTTCTTGGCCTTGAATGCCTATAATCTTCCCTTGATGACTGAGGTCCAAGTTTCCTTCCTCAAACATATATTGGAACCCAAAACCCACACCCAATGCTCAAAACCTCATCATATCATCAATATCCCATCTTGGAGGCTAAGGATACCCTCAAGAGATCGTGTGTGGTGATTTGATGTTTTTTTTTTGTCCGAACATGCCTATAAACTTCATATAGTTCTAGGGATGATTTTTGGGGCTAAATTTCATTCATGGGCCAATTTTCCATTGTTTTTCCAAAAACGAGATTCTCTATTTTAAAAATGATTCGCCCAAATTCTATAGGATAAAATTATTTTACCTTAAAAATTGCCAAAATTTTATAAAAACTATATAAAATTCTTAGAAATTTGAATATTTTTACAAAAATATTGCCAGTGATTTATAGTTGGCATATGAAGGATTAGTAAGATTCGCTAAGGTTTCTACATTTAAAATAAATTTCCATCCTTAAAATCATTCCTATATAGGTCATAAGTCTTTGGTTTTAAGCACTAATGACCCATTCTAGTGCTCAAAACCTCTAAACAACATTGATATCGCCCAATAAGAGGCCATGGATACCTTTCAAAAGTAGTGTGTGGTGGTTCAATGCATTCTTCATTGTCATGCATACTTAGAATATTCCTTTAGGGTCCAATCCATGAGTTCCTCAACCATGTCTAATGTCCCACAACCTAGTGTTGGAAACCTCCGAATGTGATCAATATCCTAGCT
>JASDQU010103950.1:94184-118742 GCA_032191745.1 Picea mariana
CCCAATAAGAGGCCATGGATACCTTTCAAAAGTAGTGTGTGGTGGTTCAATGCATTCTTCATTGTCATGCATACTTAGAATATTCCTTTAGGGTCCAATCCATGAGTTCCTCAACCATGTCTAATGTCCCACAACCTAGTGTTGGAAACCTCCGAATGTGATCAATATCCTAGCTTCAAGGTGAAGGATACCCTTGAGAGACTATGTATGGTGGTTTGAGATGTCATTCTTGACCTAATGCTCAAACAACATTTTTAGGAGAAATGGAATTTTTATTTACTCATCTAAAATGGGCTAATTAATTTGATAACTTTGCTTGAAACTTATTAATTTTCTAAATTGTTCATACCAAAATAAAACTTTAAGATACTTAATAAATCAAATAACTATTATAATATCTAAAATAAAATGATGAACAAAGTACATATATGAATTTTTAACAGCAATTGTAAATTTGAATTTTCACACTTAAGTTTTATTGAAAAAAATAGATAAAACTAAACAATCTAAATCTAAATCATGAATAACAATAATAAATTGTAAAAAATATTTATTGTAAATACTGAAATGATTGATTTATTCTACCTTCATATTTGGTCTAGATTCAAAAACAAAAATAGATGTAAACTCACTTTGAGTGCCCATTGGAAGCCATCTAGGAAGCCATCTCCATATATTTTCACTTATATTATAAACAAGCACTTCATTAGCAGACACATATGTGATGCACACCAAATCCATCATTCCTTCAAAATTAAATAATAATCTTCCAAAAAGAATTTCTTCGTTTCTCTTGACATCTTCCAAAACAGATGGTGGTATCCTTGCAATTTCTCTGATCTCTAAGTTTGAACCCAATCTAGGCTTCTCAATCTCCGATATAATGATATCAAAGTCATCGTTCTGGATAGGATCGGCTATGCATGTACCCAGAAACACTCGTGATCCACAACTGAACAGAGAATCGGACCTGTTCTCCCAAGCCACATCCTGTAACGGCAACGGCATGAAAATGGATGTGCCGTTTCGGATGTTGAAAGCTACGATTCCCTGACTCAAAGAATTTCCGTCCATACCCTTACAGTACAATAAATCCTCGGAGAGAACAATCCTCGGAGATAACGCCATGAATACCTTCAAATCCTGTGGAAGGTGTCCCGCTGTACTCCAAGACTTCAAACACGAATCATAAATTTCTACTCTCTGTTCGTTCCCTAACTCTGCCACCACTATCACTTTATATGTGTCTCCATTTTGGCCGTGGCCCTCCCCTGCCACGATGGTCATCACCTGACTAATACTATCGTTTATTCTCGGAAGTTCTAAGGACGTTCCTGTTAGAGGATTGGAGACAGTATGCGTAATTACATGTGGAGAACGCTGAAGGGACGACAAGATGTGGCCTGCCGCGGATACGTTGTTCCATGAATAATAGAAGTCGTATTTTTTCCTTAAGAAGTCAATGGAGAATTTTTTCCAAGTGTTTGTGAAGAAGCAGTAAGACATACAACGCAATTGTCTCAGGTTATAGCACAAAACAAGCCAGGGTTTCCTGTTGGGAGGTGTCACAACCCAATCATTAGTTATGAATTGTGTGGATGAAAATAGGGCATTCCATTCTTTACACACGTGGCGATATCTACATAAGCTTTCCACTGGCAACCATGCCAACGCCTTCTCCTGTAGATCGTTGGGCAATTCAGACCACCAAGTTGAACACTCCATTTTTAAAGACAGGAAAATTTTATTTCTATATAAATTAGAGTCTGGAACAAAATAAGAATCAGTGAAAGCTCTGGACTCGGATTAATTCTCAGGTTTGCAAACAGGATTGGAATATATGGCTTATCGTTTATGTGACTCTATATATAATTATTATGCACGTGTTCGTTATGAAGAGAAGTAACTTTTCATTCATCTATGTTTATTGTTTTTCTTAATGTTTTTTCAGCAAATAAACAAAATTTTAAAGAATTACAAGTAATCACTTATCCTCTTAAGGTTAGATTAGATCAATTAAGTCTTATTGGATGTTAATCATCATTATCATTGTTTTAATTAAAAAATTAATATTTTAATTAAAATAAACATAAACAGTCTTCCTCTTTCTATTTATATTAGGAGTTGTTTAGTTGTTCTAGGAAATAGTATATTTTCATGAAAATCTGCCAGTATAAATTTACAAGAATTATATAAAAATAATTACTTAAATCTATCAATTTAACAATTTTTTTGTGTGATTTCAAAACAATATCCATCATTTATCCGTTGGAGCTGAAGCTCACATGAAGAAGCAGATGATGTAAGAACATTGGGTGCAGCTTTAATTCGCTCTAGTTTACGTAGAAGCCAAACGTATTTCGTACCATGCTTCTTTTTCTGTTGTGATTTTGCTATTTTTTTTAATTATTGAACTTTCAGAACACGCTTACACTCTGAAAGTAGACAAGAAGAGTCTTGATAAGACGCGCAACTCGAAGAGAGAAGCAGTTCAGAAGATTATAGATCCCCGTCTCAGCAGCTTCCCTCCGGAGGATATTTTGTTCGTGGCTCTACTCTGCGTAGAAGAGCAAAGTGTCCAGAGACCAACAATGCGAGAGGTAGTCCAGATGCTAACAGATTCTCCAAAGTGTAAGCCCAATATGTGTAAGCCCAATAGGGAATGTTTTTTTATTTCGTCTGCCCATGTCAAGGAATCCAATAAGTCAAACCACATAGACAAACTTGGTCTTCATTCATGGTATTGTTTTCATTAAAATATTTTAATTGATAATGATGATGATGATTAATGTTCATTAAGACCAATTGGTCTATTGAATCTTAAGAGGGCAAGTGATTACTTGTGATTCTTTAGAATTTTGTTTTTGTGCTCTAAAAGCGTTAAGAGAAGCTTTTTCTAATATGGGTATAGGCTGGACAACAACACCCAGTTTCACTATAGCTCTGGTGAGAATTTGTTCTTATCTTAGCAATGCTTATTTTTTTCACACATGTCAAAACAAATAGATAATTTTGATCTTTATATTAGGGTTGATTACATCTTTATAATACGTTAATTTTCTTTTTTCCTCTTACTCTTTATCACACCACATTTTCTCCTTAAATTTTGATTTGACGTTTTTTTAATAGTATCTTTGTTCTGCAAAATGGTGTCTTCCATGATTCCCCAATAGTTTATCCAAGACCAAGCATCTTTATTCCATCCTTGCTTGAGTCGATAGTGGTTATGACTCGATTTTGAAGCAATTTTAGGAAGCTTCTTGTCTTCCATGTTGTTTAACTTGTTCTTATACATTAGGTATCTAGTCATAGCCATGCTCTCAATGGGGGAGGGGCTTGTTTCTAACAAGAGGATAGGATAGGGCATGTTTCCTTTAATTTTGAGATTATAGGTTATAAAATTCGTTTGTATTTGCTCTATTTTTCTTCAGGATTCACAAGAAATACTATAGCCCCAGACTTCACATCCATAAAGAATAGCAGGTGTAACAAGAGTCTCAAAGAGGAGTTTCTTCTTATCCCAACTCCAAAGAGCAGTTGATTTACAATTTTTTTCAAGCCCATAATAAGCTTTCCATCCCCCAACAATCCTTTTTGCAATGCTATAATTCCAATTGACCTTGTAGTGAATATCAATTCCAAGATATTTGTATGAAGTCACTTCCTCGAAGTTGTTGTCATATACGAAGGTATCATAAGGGATCTTATTGGATTTAATAATCACGACCTTAGTCTTATCAGTATTATCAGTCATACCCATATTGGAGAAAAAATCCTTGAAGATTCTTAGTTGGTTTTGAAGGTCATGGGGACTCCCTTCCATAAGAACGATATCATCGGCAGAAAGAAGAAGATTGATGACTATACCAATGAGAGTAGGGCCGACACAACCTGCTTTTTCCAAGCAATCTTCTAACTTGTCAATGTATATGCCAAAAAGGGTAGGGGACAAGGGACAAACTTGTTTGACTTCGATATTGCAGTTAATCTTATTTGACCATCCCTCACTGTTTTTAAACTTAGCAATAACATTCTCATACATCCTTATTGCAACAACCCTGAACTCGAGAGACACTTTTATCTCTTTCAACCTATTCCAAAGGTTTTTCCTAGGAACCATTTCAAAATCTTTTCTAAAGTCAACAAAACAACAAAATAAATTGTTTTAGTATTGTGAAACTCCTCTCTAATGATCCTAAAGGTAACAAGATGGTCCACAATTGAATGATATCTCCTAAACTTGACCCGGCCTTTATCTCTTTTAACGTGACTTTCTATCCAAAGGATATTCTTCTTTTTCAAAATAATTCCATAAAGCTTGGCTAAAATCGAGCTAATCATAATGGTCCTATAATTAGAGGGAATGTTTCTATCCCCATTTTCAAAAATAGGAACAATGAGGCTTTGAGTTCATGGTTTAGGGAACCTGTGCTTAACTACTAAATTAAAGAACTTGTGTATGTGAGGGATAAGGATTGGCCCTTCGATTTTAAAATTTTTAGTTTGATAGCCTTCAATATCCCTAATTTTCCCATTTGCAAGCCTCTTAACCTCTAACTCTATGTCATCTAAAGGAAAAACTTCTTCCTTAATTTTATAATAACAATAAAACTAAATTAACCAAAATTAATTAAAAATAATGGATTACACAAATTGGGTGCATTAAATCAATAACCTAAATTTAATTTTGTATAATATATTAATTAATGAATAAAACAAAGTAATTTATAAGACACTAAATAATAAAATAGAGAAGTGATAATAGATAATGTGGCATTAATTAATTAAGTGATATATGGAAATAATAATAAATTGTGTAAAAACTGAAAGTGTTACTGAAGATTTGGATTTAAAAAAATGAAAATAATAATAAATTATGTAAGTCAATATTTTGAATTTTAAAAATTAATGGGGAGTTTAGGAACACCAAGGAACATGCATGCATTCATTTTACAATAGCCTTGATTCTTTTCTATCTACCACATAGGTCACCATTAAGTTTGACAAATAAGTATGCACAAAATGCATGTATGCTTTAAGAATGCACACATTACATTCTAAAACATTATTTGGACATCACTTTCTATTGTGGCATAATTTTTTGGAGTTCTTTACGTCAATGGAAAGGTTTTGAAGAGCTCTAGAATCTAGATGTTTATCTTATGATGTTTTATGAATTTAAATAAATAATTATTTTTTTTTAAAGAATAACAAATGAATGTTTGGATCATGATTGGTAGTTCAAACCACCACTTTTCCAATAGTGAAATTTAACCTACAATAGTAATATGGGTGTTCTTAGGAGGTTTATCACATGAGGGATAGGTTTCGGGGGATTTTCCATTGTAAGGGGGAGAAAAACAAGGGAATTAGGTTCCAAATGAATCTTTTTGGACTCATGGGCCATGAACAAGGCTTCAAATCACTACAAAGGCCCTCTAAAGTGGATATTTGGCCTTAATGTGAAATATGGTTTCTCCTATAGTGACTTGGATGGTAGGGACATGTCTCACAACATTGTGATTGGGCATGGGAGGAAAATGGGTTAATGGACCCATGATCAAAGCTTAATGCACTTGGGAGGGGTCTCAGGTCATTGACCAGAGTTGGGGAAGTGGGCTAATGGACCCAATATCAAGGCCTCAACTACAACATGCATAGATAATTTTGGGGGTGAACTTTTGCCTATGGGTGAAATTAATGGTCCACAAAATTTTGACTCCATGAATTTTTTGTGTTGTAGCGTTTTTTTATTATTTTATCATTCATCCATAATTTGTTTTTATTATTTTATCATTTAAACTTAATTTATTTTTAAAAAATAGTATAGAGGGTTAGCCCAGGTTTTTTTATGAGGGAGAGGGAAAAAAAATATTTTTCTCCCATAAAATTTCTAGTTGCAACCTTCGTTTGCTTGATTTCAATAAATATGTGAATTGTTGGTAGCAAATTCGCCCTTCGATTTGGTATATTTCAGGTTTCACTCTTGCATTTGCCCCAATTTCAAGGTATGGGGCAGCTATAACTTTTTGTTCGCCCAGTTTTTTAAGAAAGTGAATTTTTGGTAGTGATTTCACTCCCCATCTTGTATAAATCTGGCTTCATGCTTTAGTTGGCTCTAATTTCATGGTATCGACAATGAGCATTAAATATTTGAATCCAATCCTAACACCATTGAGCATAGTATGATTTCTTGGTGGAGAAGATCACCATTGATCACTTTTTAGTTACAACGTTTGGAGGGTATTTGAATTTTGGTTGAGGTATTGGCAGGGCAGAGGAATTGTTGGAATACATAATTCCTACTTATCTAATATGATGTATTAAGAAGTAGAGTCAATCTCTACGTGATTTGTGTGATCTTATTATTAGAAGTTTGTTAGGGAGTTGGATTTATGAGATCCTAGATTCGTGTTTATGGTTGAGATATTTGCTCAACCTCTCATCCTATATTTGGAATAAGTTAGATTAGCTCTATATAATGAGCCACAAATGTATTGTATCAAAAAATCAAGTAATCTAATAGTATTGTGTTATAATCTCTCTCGTTTGTTAATTTGGTATCAGACTTTTAGGGTTGGGCAAGACTCCCTCACGGGAGTACCTAGGATCATGTGAAGTGTAGAGGAATAATCTGATTTCTGAGTGTTGGTGGATATTGAGAGAGGGATATTGGCTGAGATAGCGAGATCACTGGCGTGAAGCATCCCGTGAAGCATCATCTGGAGTATCTATACATTCTCTGTCGGCTGTGAGGAATTGGTGCGTTTTGAGAAGAGGAAAGACTCAAAGAAAGAGTTACAAAAGCTACTGGATATCACAGTAGATTGCGCCCAAATATGTTGATTCAACGTTGAGTTGAGTTACTGGGTTGTGTATGGGCAATTAAATCAATTGATGAATGCATGTAGAAGATAAGTATGGCCTACGCCATGACTAGATCGTGAGGGGGTATTTTTGATCAGGATTTGATCGGTGCTTAGTGTGGAAAACAATTGATAGTTGCACTAGAGTGGAGGAACCGGTATTGAGTGGAGTGCCCAACTTATTCCTTTGCACCAACACTTATGTTTCTCAGGTGCAGAAAGGCGGAGAATTCTGTGATCGTGCAGAGATCATGGTCAATATCTAAAAGACTGTTGTGATAGAATGTTGAAAGAATCCCTGAAAATTTGAATCGTTGTTGCATTAAGGAGAAGAGCCTAGAGCCTATGCGTGAGAGGAGGTAACGCAGCCACCGTGGAGGTTCGTGTCACGCCCATGCGTACAAATATTATAATTCATGATGCATCAATCTAAAGCTTGAGATAGAAGCATGGTACCAGATGCGATTTCCTCAAGAATTGGTTTGTTAGTCTTGAATCCAGACAGTCCATCACTACACGAGGTCGAAGGATCGAAACCCGTTGTACCTTTGGGCATCAAACAGGCTTCTTTAATTCCACTGGAGCGCATTTGTTTTAGGCAGGATTGATCCCGTTCGTTGTCTATCCAAATAGTATAAGAATTATGGAAAGCTCTCTTATGGAGAGGGCCACGAGTGATATGTTGATTGGCCCGAACTGGGCGATGAACATTGAGATCTGTGATATCGCATCAGAGATAGAAGGGTGTTTTGGATATTTTTATACCTGTTTTATTAGATTTCTTCTATTTGGTTTTCGAATCGCAATGGCAATGGTGGCCTCCACCATGATGGGATCATCTCTCAAGGTGGCAATGTTTGTGGAAAATCATCGTACTTCTGTGGCAGCTGATGAAAAAATCCAATCGAAGATAACAAGCATCGATGGCATAATCAGATTATCTTTCGGAAGCTTTGGAAGCAATTTCTTCGGATCCACTGTGCAGTTTTGCCAGAGTTCAACCTTACAAAGTCAAAGTGCTAGGACTTTGCAACCAGTTCAAGCTACTGCAACAGAGACCCCTCCTAGAGTTCAAAAATCCTCTGGAAAGGAGAGGATCAAGATCAGAATAAATGGATTCAGTCATATTGGGAGGTTGGTTTTGCATGTTACATTGAGTAGGGAAGATATTGAAGTAGTTGCGATCAATGACCCGTTCATTTATGCCAAATACATGGCTTACATGTTTAAGTATGATTCAACTCATGGGGTATACAAAGGGAGCTTGAATATTGTTGATGATAAGACTCTTGAAATTAATGGCCATAGAATTATAGTCAATTCTAAAAGGGATCCTGCAGAGATTCCTTGGGGTGATTATGGAACTGTTGTTCATCCATGTGGAAGGAGCCACCAGAGGAGCCATCATGGAAGAGCGACGCCACATGAGTGGAAGTCACTGTAAAGTGTAGTTTTTCTGAGTGATCTACTGCCATTGTTTGTTGTAGATGCTCGTGTTGGTTGCTATGAAGGAGCACTCAACAAAAGGAAGCCGCCTTGTTAGGGCAAAGGAGAGCGTCAGATAGCTCTTCGTTGTTGAGAAAGAGAAGTTGTATGTTGTTGTTGTTGTTGTTTGAGAACTCTTTGTTTCCATGAAGCATATTGAAACCAGGAAACTGTGTTTTGAAGAGTCGCCAGTTGAAAAGGAAGAGAGTTTCAGTTGTGCGTTGTCCCAGAGGATGCTGTCGTTGTTCGCTGAGGACGTAGAAAGGACAAAGGCATCATTGCTTGGAGTTGTTATAGAAAAATGAAGTGAGGTGTATGTGCTCATTCCGTTGGACTCACACATCCTCCAAATTAATTCAGAAAAGTAAGAAAGTGAGATTGAGTTGTGCTTATATTTCTTGTTTGAATGTGTGATGATAGTTATTCAAGTTGTGTGAAGTGGTTTTGTGTCTTGGTCAAGAATGATGATGAGATATAAATGGGCATATGTAATGGGCTTGTAATATTGGGAATATGATTGGTGAGAGTATTCTTGATATTGTTATAAAGCATTTTGAATGTTTTTTTTTGTACCTGATTGAATGTTGTAAGTGGTGCATGATCGGTTATACCCGACACCCAAGTTTTTGGTCCAAATTGTAATGCTTAGCCATAGTCAAGATAAATTCCCCAGGTTTGTTGTAATCCCTGTTAGTAAGGCATAAACAGGCATATGTGTTGTAGCATAGAAGTGCATGTGATAACAAGATGTGATACTCTCTCATAGGCAGAGAGGTTGTTGTATCAAGTTGTGGAATTAACCACTAGGGTAGGTACGGGGGTGGTAGGTGTACTCGTATGCTAGCTTGATGTTGAATCAGAGACTTTGGATCTTCTATTCAAGGTGGGGATGTGAGATGGAAGAATCTCAAAGTGTGAGACCAAGTTGTGAGTCTTAGAGTGTGACGGACCAAGTTACGTTTAAGGGAGAGTTTAACATTGATGAGCTATGTAGATGAAAACAATTCTTAGAGAACTAGAGGTTACAATGACAGATGACCCATGTATTTCGGCAGATGGATTGTTTTTTATATGGACATCAATAATTATATGCAGGTACAAGGTGTAAGAGGAAGCAAAGAAAGTTCAAGAATAAAGCCCGTAGTAAAGAAAGCTCAAGTGAAAGATTGAAGCCATGACAGTGATGAAGATATGACCACAAAGATATTTAGATAAGTAGTCATTAAGGGAGAGTGTAGGAATATATAATTCCTACTTATCTAATATGATGTATTAAGAAATAGAGTCAATCTCTACATGAGCTGTGTGATCTTATTATTAGGAGTTTGTTAGGGAGTTGGATTTATGAGATCCTAGATTTGTGTTTATGGTTGAGATATTTGTTCAACCTCTCATCCTATATTTGGAATAAGTTAGATCTAATAACTATCAGTGAGCTCTATATAATGAGCCACAAATGTATTGTATCAAGGAATCAAGTAATCTAATAGTGTTGTGTTATAATGTGTCTCTCATTTGTTAATTGGAATAACATGATTCGTTGGAAATGTCTACAATATGCATGTTCTTTCCTTCTTGTAAGTTGTTATTGATATGAATATTCTTTTATTTTGATTTTATTTTCCATTTTCAAGTTCATACCCTAGAAGGAGGAAGATCCCATGAGGGTGTAAGTAATAGCGCTCTCCATTTTCAAATGGGTAAAACCGAACTTGCACTTTGTAACCTGGGTGTTTTCTTTTCTTCCACAACAACTGAGTATAAAGAGGAAGAAAATCACAAATAATTCAACTAGATAGTGTTCCTATTCAATTGTATCAAGATAGGATATAATAACGATTCATATCCAATGTTGGGATATTCTTGGTGTGATCCTTCATTTTTGTTCTTTTATTTTCCTCTGTTGTGAAGATACTCTTGTTATGTGCTTCTTTTATGGGTCCATATGATTTTTTAATTCGTTTTTCTTTTTCCAACCACATTTCCCAAGTGATGTTTTTGGATACCTATTGTTAATGCAAGTGAAATTTTTTGAAAGGATGTTGTCACTTGTGGTATACCAAAAAATTCATATAAAGCTCAAAGGGTCGATGGATTTTAAGAATATATACTTGATCATTATGTAATATTGTACAATAAAAATTGTAATTTTTTTCCCAAAGAAAAAAAGCTTTGATACTCACAGGAAATGAGTATACATGTATATGTCTATGACTTATTTCAATACTTCTACCACATACTAGAAAAAAAACTATAGCCTGTTACTTTTTCTAAAAAATTGTGGTTTATCCATATTCAACTGTTACGAAACTAAAAAAGGCTCATGTCCTTTGAAATTTTCAAAAAAAATCTGCATACAGTATCTGGATACAAGATATGATCTAAAATTAATGGAAAAATTCCATGGCTTCTATCTCCATTCCATTGAAGAATTCATAGAGACCAAAAGCACCTACCGACAACGTCACAGCTTCTTCTTATAGATCATCAAGTTTGTCATTAAGTTCTCGAAGTATATGTTTGAAAGTTATCCACTCAAAATGTTGAAAGGACAATTTTATGTCACGCAACAGTGGATCTAATCTGTGTGTTTCTTCAAGTGTTTATGCACAGAGTTTTGTGTAAAATGAGGGTTAATGTCTATTGTTCATAAATTATTTTTGCTGCAATTTTATTTCAGAACTTGGTTAATAGTGTTTCAACCCATAAAGAATAGTGGTATGGCTATTGGATATTTACAGGAGGAATAAATCTAATTTATTCTAAGGGTATGTTGAACTAAAATGGATTTCAAAAAAATTTCCCTTTATCCTTCTTGGAAATGGAGCTTACAATTTCATTCGCCCTTGATTTGTGGTTTGTTTTTTTTTAACTCAAAAATTTCCTACAATTCATGGATTCATGGATGATGAAGAACAATTTTTCCGATGAAGAATGATTTCTCCATATATAACACCTTCCCCTAGCTTATTGAACGACATGAAATGCATGCATGAGTCATATTTAATCTTTATAGTGTGGAGAATGAGATCTAGGTTTCAGGGTTTATTTGTTGAGGTTCCTTGCAACTGTGCAATGTGGATGTGAAAGAAAGAGGCCGAGTGGACAAAAGGGTAGGTTATGCATGCTAACCAATCATATGTATCATTCTCCAATTTATATCATTTGCATTATATCTTATATATTGTATATGATCTATATTTCATTTTTTAAGCTTAATTTTTTAAAACTATCCCTTTGTGAGGTGTATTAAACTATAATGTCGTGGATTTTGTCTATTATTTGTAGCCATATGATGATACCTCGGTAGGAAACATTCTTCTTTCATATACACCAAAGTGTTTATCCTCTCTTGAAGTGAGACATATTCATTTATCCATGTAGCATAAACAATCTATAGACTAGAAACAACATATTCGAGTGACATTATTGCCTCTTTATCCTAAACCAAATTAAATGAGGTGTGTTTTTTAGGGATTTCCATGTGGTACTGGTATAGTATGGCCAAATAAGTGAATGGATCATTTGTTCCAATTATTCAACGGATAACATAGAAAACTAATTTTCAATATTTTGTTGAAATATTGAATAATAACATTTTCATGTAGATTGTACGAGATACTCTTGTTATGTTGAACCATACAATACCAAGTATTGAAATATTGGTCTCCCTAATAATTTTTTTTTTTCTAATCACTAATAATACTGAATGGGAATACAAACCTTGTTACAATGTTCATGAAAATGAATCGATTGGTAGTTTTGGAAAATAAAGTCTCTAGTTGGCACAACTTTTGACCACCATGTTCAAGAGAAAGTTGTAGTAATGATGTATCACACCCTTGAACACTATGCGGGTGGGTCCATGGTCCCTACAAAATCCTCAAAGTATTCTTGGTATTCTTTTAGTAGGGACACGACTTTTATGATGGTGGATTCATTCTAGTCAACTCTAATAACACCCATATTTTATGCATCCTCCATGTCAATATTGATCTTTTGGGTATTCAACAACTCATGCTAGAACTTGGGTGCATTAGGATCTCTATTATCCTGGAATATTTAGTCTCATTGGTATTCATTAAATTGTAGTTGACATAGCTCATTGTTGGGGTGTTTCTCATCCTCAAATAGTTGTAGGAAAATTGATTGATCCATTTTTTGAATGATAGATGTTGATGCTCCTCATGAAATTGCATTGTTTTTCTTTCAAACTCATATCCATCCATGAAAAAAAATGTTGAAATATTCCATTAGTATTCATTAAATTGTAGTTGACATAGCTCATTGTTGGGGTGTTTCTCATCCTCAAATAGTTGTAGGAAAATTGATTGATCCATTTTTTGAATGATAGATGTTGATGCTCCTCATGAAATTGCATTGTTTTTCTTTCAAACTCATATCCATCCATGAAAAAAAATGTTGAACCTTTTGTATTATTTCAATGGTGTGTATTATACTTTGGAAAACTAAAGATGGTTCAGAACTAGGGCAACAAACTTTGCTAGTAATTAGTTTGTTAGCAAGCCTCTTCATGCAAATACTAGGTATCTTGGAGTAGTCCTACTGCATTCACAAAATCATGATCCCATTTCTTGACTAATATTATTTCCCAAGTCAAATCCACATCATATATTGGTCCCATGAATAAACATATCCTCTCCATAGAGTGTTTCTTCACATATACTTTTCAACCAACATGATGTATCTAAGGAGAAATGTGTGTTTCTCAGAATCATGTCAAAGTGACTTGTAACATACTATCCATTTTTTAAACATGTTGTGACCTAAAAATGGTTATGTTAGAATACATGAACTACAAAGTACATTTATTCTTGACATAAAATTATCTATAATAAATATAAATTATTTCTAAGACATCTTTTTCACTCAATGTAGCTCTGTTATATCCAAGCAACTCAAATACAAATAAATTATTGCTTCAAATAATGTTGTACTTGTCTAGACCGTGGAGAGTTCTTCCTATATATTTTGACGAGTGATTATAATTCTATGTTAAGATGTTCTTTGAGAAGTTTCTATGTGTTTTTCATGTATTCTTGCTCAGATTAATTGTTCTATGAATTAGAGGGTTAAATTGTGATATCTCCCCTTTTTTATGCACTATAAGGCTTAAGCTCTTCATTGGATACAATTATGTCCATATTTCATAGGCTATGCAATTCATAGTTCCAATGGAACCCATATTTTCCTACTTCCAATCAGAAAAAAATACAAGATACTTTTATTAATGTCCACAAATGACCAAGGAATAGTTCAATGGGACTACATAGTAGAGAGTACAAATTTTGATCAATAAAAAAGGAAAAATGGGACTCCATTAATCATAGATCATGTTTTGATAGGAAACATATTCCTTCATTGTAAATGGCTCTTCGATGTCCTTTTAACATGTTGTTAAATCTAAAAATGAAAATACCACAAATCAAAAAGCGCACCTAGTTTCGAATCTATATATTTTTTTAAATTTATGATCTGGATTTTATGAGAAGAATGAAATGAATACAAATTATTAAAAGATGATTAACACAAAATAACAAAGATACAGTAAAACTGGTTGTCTATTCAATAAGGAAATAAGTTGAAACTATAAAATGCAGCAGAAAACAAGCTTGTTGGAATGGTGGCGGCTTATCTCTTAGAAGAGATGTGATGGTTGCCTTCATTCGCAAGAAGATGATTACAATGAGGCTCTGAAGGCCTTTTTACAATAAACAAGAATGTCAAAAACTCTATAGAAGCAAAAACCTAACCCTAGGAGATGAAGCGCCAAAAGTCATGTGGGCCCCATTTGGGTAAGTTAGTACACCAACTTCTCGGGGTCGTAACTTTTTCATACAAACTCCATTTTAGGAGCATGATAGATCATTGAAAAGGTCTATCTTAGGAATACACATCTTATTTTGATCAAGTAAAGGGCATTTTTGACTGTGGTGATCCCTAAAAATGTTGTCCAGGGCCTCAAAATGGTCCCGCAGGTCAGGGACCTAAAAACTAGGAAAATAACTGCCAAACTTGAAAACTACCAAAATGAACTAGTTGGAATAGGTGGGAGGCCACCAAAATCCATCTGAATCAATTTCCTTATATAATATCTAAGGAAAATCCATCCTCTTTGAGAGGTTACAATCAATAGCAAGGTATGGAATTTTCAGTAAATATTTGTCAACCTTTGATATTTTTACCTCATCTTAACTTACATTATCCTTTGTCTTCTCTAATGAAATATTTTTCTTGGCTATAATAGTATTTTTCAAAATAACCTTCATCACATCATTCACTAACATCACATACATGGATATTTGTTCCACATACTCCTCTTCACTCTTCTCTGTAGGGCCATCATGTCCACTTCACCTTTTGGATCTGAGTTTGTCCCCTATATTTTAACCTTTAAACTTCAAAATAGAAAAAAAATTAGTATCCTTACACCACTCAGCCATGGGAATACCCTCCCTGTCAACAAATCCTACACCTTGTTCATATATGAAACCACGTATGCAAAACATGACATAGACATAAACCTTGATTTGGAACTCAAAAATGACAGAAAATTATTTGTAGTCTTGACACGATAGGGAAGATGATCCATTTCATTCTTCTCTCATTTCTTAGAATTCAAAAGACATTCTTTCACTTCCAACAGTTTTGGTTTTAGAAGGTCTTCTCAAGCATGTATGTGGATCGATTTCACCTGCAACATATCCTTCATCTCCCTCATTTTTTCAACTTAATAGTGAATGATGTCTGACTCAGCCCAAAATAGGAGGAAGGTTGAGTGATGCATCACCAACATATCCATGTACATCAAGTGACAAAATGAAGATAACTATCTAAGGTGTTACAGGTTTCTCATATCCTAAGCTACTAGTCATTAGTATACATAGTCCTCTTAAATGTTGTAGACAACACATTTTTGTGAGTTTACGGGTTGTATCCTCATGCTAGAAATTATTCTTATAATGTTGTTCATAAATCATCAAAATTGTGTTGGGAATCTTCTCTCTGTTATATTCGTAAATGCAGAAACAAAAATATCATAAGCCAAACACAGTCATGCAAAAATAAAATACACAAATATTTACTGGTTCACCCAAGATTTGGGCTATGTCCACCAAGCAGCGGTATCAGTTGTCTTATTATTCAGATTAAGGAGATTACAACATCTCACTCACGCTCCTCTCTTCATTACACTATTTCCTCAATTCCCCTTTATGCCTCTATGTGCTTACATCAATAATGAACAAAATTAAATTAGTTACATAACTATTTTCTAAACTTGTGCATTCATACCAAATTGGTAGATTTGGTTGAAAAAACTACTGCAAAGAAGGCTCCAATAAATTTTCTCATATCTACCAAATCTCGGAAATTCATTGGCATATTCAATAATCTCCACCTTGACAATAATTAACCTGATACCTTGCTCCTTCCATTTTTTCATCACCTTTTCTGCAAGCCAAGAGAAGCCAATCACCATCGTATCTTCTCTAACAGTACTGGTTTTGTGAACATGTATGTGCAGTTCTCTTTTGTATGAACTTAATCAAGAGAGACTCCACCTTCATCGATGGCATGTCTTACAAAATGGTACTTGATAGGTATATGTTTTTTTTTACTGTGATAGGATGGATTCTTAGCCAAGTGAATAGAACTTTGACTATCACAAAGTAACTTTACTTTGTCTTGCATCCTTCCAAACTTACCAAACAAACATTTCAACCAAACTGCCTCTTTGCAAGCATGTGAAGCAACAACATATTTTGCTTCTATAGTGGATAAAGCAACAATGTTCTATAGCTTTGACATTCAACTAATAGCTCCACCTACAAGAGTAAATACATACCCTGAAATTGACCTTCTCTTGTCCAAATCACTTGCAAAATTAGAATCAACATATCCACATACTAATTCACAACCACTGTTATAGGTGATACAATAATCACTTGTGCCCCTCAGATACCGAAGCACCCATTTCAGTGCTACTCAATGCTTTTTACCTGGATTTTCCATATACCTGCTGACAACCCCAACTGCATGTGAAATGTTTGGCCTTGTACTAACCATCTCATACATTAGACTTCCTACTACATTAACATATGGTATTCGAGACATATATTCCTTTTCCTCTTTTTTACTAGGACATAAACTTGAAGAAATATTAAAATGGGAATCTAAAGGGACTGAAAATGGTTTCCCATTGTTCATACCAAACCTCAAAAGTATCTTCTCAACATACTTCTGTTTTGACAACCAAATCTTACCATTCCTCCTGTCTCTGAATATCTCCATGCCCAAAATCTTTCTTGTTTCTCCTAGATCTTTCATATCGAATGTCCTAGCCATCTGAGCGTTTAACCTGTTGATCACAGTTATGGTTTTTCTTGATAAAATCATATCATCAACATACAATACTAATATAATGAATATGCCATTATTCAATTTCTTAAAGTATACACAATGATCATAATCACTCCTTGTATAATTATGGCTCACCATGAAAGAGTCAAATTTCATGTACCATTGTCTAGGTGACTGCCTCAGACCATACAATGATTTATTGAGCGTACAAACAAATTTCTTGTTGATATTATGAATGAACCCTTCAGGTTGTTCCATGTAGATCTCCTCATCCAAATCTCCATGTAAGAAAGTAGTCTTAACATCTAGCTGCTCCAACTCCAAATTAAGTAAAGAAACCAATGCTAACATACTTCAAATTGAAACAATATTAACAACTGGTGAAAAAACGTCATAAAAGTCAATACCTTCTTTCTGAGAATATCCTTTCGCAACCATCCTTGTTTTGTACCTTTCCACCTTATCATCAACACCCTTCTTCAACTTGTAGACCCACTTGCAACCTATAGTTTTTTCTATCTCTTGGAAGTTCTACCTGGTCCCATGTAGCATTTCTCTCTAAGGAATTCATTTCATCCTTCATTGCTTCTTTCCATTTATCACTGTTATAACCCTTCACAACTTCCTAATAGCACAAAGGTTCATCATAATTAGTACTTAAAGAAACTGACAAAATAAAATCATCATACCTTCTTGGAGTATTTTTGACCCGCGTAGACCTCCTTAGGGAGTTTTGTGGCTCATCCACATTTTGTTGATTGTTATCATCAACCATGTCTTCCTCTACAGAAAAATATTCATGACAATCTTTAGAAACTTGTTCATGTTCACTTTCACCTGTATTTGAACTGGTTTCAAACTGAATCTGTTGATACTTAGGTACTTCATCTTGTTTCATTTGAACATCTACATCTGATTTGATGAGAGATGATTCATGAAATATTACATCTCTGTTAATGGTGATCTTCTGTGTAGTAGGCTCCCACAACCTGTACCCCTTAATACCATCACCATATCTAACAAAGATAAGTCTTTTTTTTTTATCTAATTTAGAACGTTGATGTTTCGAAATTAGAGCATAGGCTTCACAACCAAAAAAATTAAGATTATAATAATTACAAGGGTGACCTTTCCATACCTCTTCATGAATATTCCACTCTATTATTGTTGATGGTGATCGATTCACGAAATAACAAGCTGTATTCATTGCTTCTGCCCATAGTTCCTATTGCAAGTTGGCATTACTAAGCATACTCCTTGCTCTCTCTAGAAGAGTCTTTCTCATGCGTTCAACTACTCCATTCTGTTGAGGAGTATAGGAAGTGGTTTTATTCCTATCAATCCCCAACTCCTTGCAATAGTTCTCAAATTCCATTGATGTAGATTCACCACCATTATCATTTCTTAAACATTTAATGGATGTACCAATGCTCTTTTCCATTAAATATCTAAACTGATTGAAAACTGTAAATACATTAGCTTTAGTCTTTAACATATAGATCCACACCTTCCTAGAGAAATCATCTATAAAAGTAACAAAATATGATGATCCTCCATATGAAACAATAGGGGATGGTCCCCAAACAACATAATGGATATAATCAAGGATTCCTTCACTGGTGTGTCTTCCGGTTTTAAATCTCTACCTATTATGTTTTCCATAAATACAGTGCTTGCATAAATCTAACTTTAAAGACTTTAGACTAGGAAGTAACTTTTGATTAGATAATACCTTCAATCCTTGTTCACTCATATGGCCCAACCGTTGATTCCACAGTTGAACATAATCAATGTCGTTCTCAGATATCGTTGTCGCATGATCTGACTCAGTTCTTCCTTCTAATAGAAATAGTTTACCAACCTTCTTTGCTTTCATAACCAGAAGGATTCCTTTGTAGACCTTCATAACTCCACCTTGAAAAATACTCTTATATCCTCCAGTGTCTAAGACTCCCAAAGAAATTAGATTCTTCCTAAGATCAGGTACATGTCTCACATCAATTAGTATTTTAACAGTTCCATCAAACATCTTAATTCGAATGCTACCAATTCTCACAACTTTACACATGATATGATTTCCCATGTAAACTATTCCATCATCTATAGACTAGTAAGTAAAAAACTAGTGTCTATGAAGACACATGTGATTTGAAGCACCAGAATCTAATAACCATTGTTGATCATGATGTGAACCAATACAAATTGATAAAACTTCATCAGTCATACCTGAACTTATTCATGAACTTGTTTCGGTTGCATTTGCTTCCTTCATCTCTTTTGGAAGGTCTTATTTGGAGGCTTGTTGTCTCTTCTAACAATCCTTCTTTAGGTGTCCAGATTTGCCACAAAACCAACACTTAAGATTTCTCTTCTTTCCCTTCAACTTTGACCAAGTGAAATTCCTCTGACCCTGTCCTCTTTTTTTAGGTCTGCCTCTGACCATCATTGTCTCAGATGTAGAGGTTTCAAAATTGGATTTCTTCCTTGTTTCCTGAGACAGTAGTTCTCTAACAATATCATCAAACTCAATACTTTATGTTGAACCGAAACCAATAGAGGTAACAAAGTGATCCCATGACGCGGGCAAAGAACACAATAATGTAATTGCCTTATCTTCAGATTTGAATTTCACTCCCATGCTAGTCAAATGAACTAAGAGATTATTAAAAGTATTTAAATGATCAACTATTTCCGTACCTTCCTTCATGCACAAATTGTACAATTGTCTTTTCAGGAAGATTTTGTTCATCACAGATTTCATCATGTATAGGGTTTCCATCTTCGTCCATAAATCATTTGTTGTCTTCTCTGCAACAATGTTGAACATAACATCATCAGCCAAACATAGGCCTATGGCACTCAGTGCTCTTGCATCAATCTCATCCCAGTCTTCATCTATTATGGTCGTGGTTTGCTTTGTTTTTCCCAAAAGCGCATTCAACACACCTTGTTGCACGAGCAGATCATGCATCTTAACCTTCCAGATCTCGAGATTTTTCTTGCCATTGAACTTCTAGATTTTGAATTTAGCACTCTGAGTTTTTACCATTAATAAAAGAAAAAAAAGTTCAAAACACTATTGCTTATAAGACCCTTTAGAAAATAATGTGGAAGAATAATAGTTTAATCTCCACAACGTTTAAAAGTGTTTAATAAAAAACCTTTTACCAACCTCACCTTTTATTTAAAAAATAAAAATAAAAAACCACCTTTTTAAAACATCCACCTTTTGTTTTATGCATACAATATAACAATCTAGATATTGTAATTCCTCCACTTTTTAATTAAAAATTCATACCTTTTAATATTCTAAAACAATGCTTCCCTTACGTTGATAGAAAAGCGCTGAAAACAAGAGAGAAAAAATGCTCCCTCCTTGTATTGTCCCCAACGCCGATCAAACAACAACGCTCCCACAAAATGGATAGTGCTCCTTCTCCACGGTTTGGAATGGAACTGCTCCTCCTTTGATGGATGATTAATCTAACACTGCTCCTACTCTCTATAAACTCACGATCAACACCACATATCTGGTCTCACAGATCTCCAACGACCTCTCTGATACCAATTGTTATATTCATAAATGTGGAAACAAAAATATCATAAGTCAAACACAGTCACGCAAGCAGAGGTATCGGTGGTCTTATTATTTAGATCAAAGAGATTACCCTAGCTCACTCACATTCTTCTCATCATTACACTATTTCCTCAATTCCCTTTATGTCTCTACGTGCTTACATCAATAATGAACAAAATTAGATCAATTACATAACTATTTTCTAAATTTGTGCGTTCATATCAAATTGGTAGATTTGATTTAACGGACTACTACAAAATAGGCTCCACCAAATCTGCTCAGAATCTGGGAAATTCATTGCCATATTCAACACTCTCAAATCCAATAAACAAGGGTGCAAGGAAACAATGCAAGGAAACAATACTAAATATGAACTAGTTGATGTAAGGTTCTTACTCAAATTAACGTCTGACAGGGAAGTGAAAATACTGAAGTGTGAATAGTATTCTTCATTGCTCATATTTCCATTTCCAACATCAAACATGTTAGTATCATGTCCACTTAATGACTAAATAGAATTCCTCATGTTAGTATTAGCAACAACATTTCGACCATTTATATGATATCAATATTTACCATTCCATCCACGAAGCCCTATATAAATTGTCTTGAATGTCTCATGTAGTTCTCAAATTGCTCACAATCTCGGGTGCCCATGTTATAGGATTTTTTTCACCCAATTCACACAACGAATAGAATATATGGCATCCCGGTTTGTCAAAAGTATCAAAGTTTATACAGGTAACTCAAATATTTATTAGATTAAGGAACGACTGAATACATCAGAGTAATAAAAAAAATTGGATTATTATCCAACCAACCTCTATAGATAAACTAAATAAATGGTTATACAACATCTTGAACAAGTTTCCTCAATGCCAACTAAAGATGATATTCCTAGGTTAACATCCAACTGCAGCACATGCTATATATTGGGAGATGCAGGCACAAAATTGCATCCTTTGAAATTATGTAATCAAGGGCCACAAACGCTATGTTTTCAAATTTATACATTTGACTATTTAAGCATGCCATTTTCATTTACAAGAGGAGGAGACATGCACAAAGAATACTTCCCTTGAGAATGAGCACTCTACCAACCTTGCACAATCTAGTAGATGACTTACAATTTATGGAAAACTCGTCTAGAGTGTTCATGGATGAGTAATCGTATGTTTTAAATGCCTCACACAAGAACTTGTTTCTGGAGAAAAATAAAGAAATCACTTAATTCCTCTGTTTATAGTCTCATATCTCAGGTATGCTACAATTACTCATTTCTATCCTTAAAGTGCTTTGTAATATAATAATTTAGGATCCCTTGTGCATAAAATTCGACATGTCTATGGAGGTTCTGCAGGCATGTCCACGTTTTCAAATTCTTTGTGGCATTCCTGCTACCTGATCAATGCCTCTTAGAAACCACACAACTACACATGCACAAAGTACGAGACAATATGGGAAGTACGAGACAATATGGGAGTGAGAAAATATACTTGTCAATTATGTTTGGGAGTGAGAAAATATACTTTTCATTTATGTTCAAGAGTGGATGTATGATTTTCTTAGCACAAAACGCATTTTGAATCAAAATTATACTGTTAGCCAACGATAATCATTGGATTGTGTCACTTGGACGAAAATGATACCTCTGGGCCCTCACAACTTTTCCTATAATTTTTGTTATTCTAATATTGCACATGTACTAATTCTTAAACATGTTGCGACATTTTATAGCCTAAATTCTCCTAAATGTCTAGGCCTTGTGGACCATTGGCAATATGGTTGTAACTTCTATCTATCAGACCCAAACAAACCAAATATTTGTGTCTTAAATATTAATCACAAAATAATTCTTCCCTGAAAATTATTTTAGTACTTTGGAAAGAAAAAATCACATACTTCCTTTTGTAGCCTCTTGTCTCGAGTCTACTACAGTAGCTCGTTTCTAACCTTAAAGTGATTTGGATTACGCTAATTTGGGATCTTTTGTGCATAAAATTTTATGTCTATGGAGTTTAAGCATGTCTGTCCATGTTTACAGACTCTTTGCGACCTTCCCGTGGCCTCATCAGTGGCTCTTAGAAACCACACAACTACATATGAAAAACATACAAGACAAAATGGGAGCGAGAAAATAAACTTTTCAATCTCTTCAAGAGTGGATGTATGATTTTCTTGGCACAAAACACATTTTGAATTTAAATGATACCCCAAACCAAAAATAATCTTGGTATTGTGTCACTCAGAAAAAAATGATACCCCTCTCAATTTTTCCAATATTTTTTGTTAATCTAATATTGCATAACTGCTCTTTCTGAAAAAAAAAATTGTATCCATTTCCCCTGGTGAATTATCTCTGTATCAATTTTAGTGCAACTTACGTCTCAATACATAGTAAAAAGTGGAGATATGTACATTGAGTAAGTTACCCAAATCCCAAGTACTTAATAACCTAATAAATGTCTTTATTTATTAACATTTATTATCTCATGATTACATAACTATGTAACTTTATTATAAATTAAATCGAAGTAAAATAGCTTTATTATAACCCAAACACGAAMTTRAGCTCGRACTCCAAGGTGAACAAATTCAATGGAAAATCGAGTGTTCAGTGAAATCCATCCCTAAAATTCGACAGAGAAAAAARAAAATTAAACCATAGCYGCCCAGTCCGTGTGTTTTTKGCACCAAGATTTTTGTTTTCTCCAAGGCTTGAACCACTACCCACTCGACATATTTTCAATTTCCTTGGACCTCTATGCAATTGTAGAATCCTCCACTTGATGCAGTTCCAGGTTCCAGCTTTCTCTACACATTCGCAGACTCCTCCGCCTGACACTGCACTCATTTTCAGTTTCCAAATATCCTCCGCACAGCCGCAAACTACTCGACCCGATTCCCATGCAAATTGCTTGCATTCTATAGCCAGGGTTTTGGTTTTATGGTGGCTTGCATTTCCTTCACAGCTAAAAGATAGAGCTTATAACATATATTTTTAAATTTTTTAAATTTTGTAGAATGTTGAGTTTTATGTCGAATTTTACTACGGAAATTTTTACTATCGAATTTTTGTCGACATTAGAGGTGGTCGAAATCGAATTAGAATTCGAACTAAGTGACTTGGCTTGTAATTCAGTGAATGGTACCTCAAGGTACCTTCACGTCCAAGCTCACAAAAAGGAAGATATCGGGCCCTCTAAGAAATCCTTAGCGGCCTCCCAAGACTGTAAAAACCCTCATGGTTCCACTAAAATCGCCACAACCTTGCAAACATAGAAAATAGGCCTCCTCAAAGATGCTCCACAACCCTTCTAATCAGATCGATACTCCTTCAAATTGAATATAAACAATGTGATGGAGCTCCGATGGAAATCCTAGGTGGATCCCCTCTTAGTTTAGCTAAGGTTGATATTTCACCACTAAAACCAAATTGAAGTGTGGAAGGTTTTTGTCAAAACCCTAACTAAAACTTGGCTATCAAGAGAAGTCCAAATAAGAAATAAAAGCATAACGTCAATGTAATGACCACAAAAGCGACGTAGGTATTTTTTTTTTAATGCTACATTAGGAAAAATACATCGCAATTTGATAATGGCATCATCGACAAAAGTGCATTGTCTAAATGAAACAACAATAACACATTAACAATAGTCACACAACAAAGCTGACACATCATTGGCGTGAATGACGAAGACATATCGACGCAATCATTCGTTACAATAAATTATTTGGTGCAAAAAGTAAATAACCAATCAACCATTCAATACATTGACCCTTCATTCCACGCCAGAAGAAAAAGCCCAACAATCAATCATTACCTTAAACTTTCATTATGCGCGAGAAAAGTAAAATCTAAACAGTAAACCATACATCATTCCATGCACACGTTAATCTTAATCACTTCATTTAACATGCCTCATCATTAATCAATGCGCACTAAAATCTAACTATTAATCACAACAAATCCCTGTCTCCAATCTTGCAAGATCATAGACATGGTGAGAATATTATGCAACACCCTACTATAGATACTCTGATGTTATAATAGATGGTTGTGAGCTCTGTCCCACATCTATGCCTTGCCTGAATATTGGTTTCGAGCTATTGTTTCCATGTTTATGTTTTGGATTTCGATAAAATGGAAATTCAACTGGATTTTCTTTTGATGCAACATGTGATCAATCTTAATTTCACACTCTATAAATGTAGCAATCTAGTATTACATATCGATATTCCAAAGTG
>JASDQU010103950.1:118762-132896 GCA_032191745.1 Picea mariana
CACATCTATGCCTTGCCTGAATATTGGTTTCGAGCTATTGTTTCCATGTTTATGTTTTGGATTTCGATAAAATGGAAATTCAACTGGATTTTCTTTTGATGCAACATGTGATCAATCTTAATTTCACACTCTATAAATGTAGCAATCTAGTATTACATATCGATATTCCAAAGTGCTGTCAAATGTTTTTCACCACAAAATCATCATCGAGAAAAATAACTTCTGAAATATCTCAGGGTAGAAGCAAAGATGGACAAGGATATATATGCACTTTGGATTTTAATACTTCAAAATGGAGTTTGCATTCATAAGACTCATCCTAGAGTAATAAGATTTTATATTTTAGACCCGCGTTGTCACAAGACTGAGCTATAACTATAATTTAGCATGTAAAGTCATTATTGGTTTCTCAGTGGGTTAGCCAAGAACCACATTCTCAGTGTTGGATCATTTAGTTTATCATTGACCAATTAAAACAAGTTTTCACGGAAATGATAGTTGTCATGGTTGCAAAACAGGTGTTATAATTTTTTTTTCCACATAGCATTATTTTCCCACGTTTCTGCTAATTCTTACTACGATGCATTCATTTATGTTTTTCTAACTATTATTTAAATAGAATTTAGTCAAGAGGTCACAATGTAAAAACAAATTCACTGACGATACACCAATGTTACAACAATGTGAAGTAGTGGATGGTTCAATTTATCTTCCTAAGGATGGTTTGCATAGAAATTCACCGAATCATAATTTATCCTCAATTTACACGAAAAGCCATTGGAGGCAATTGTTTGCATAGAAATTCACCGAATCATAATTTGCTGGGAATATATTAAGAGCCATTGTCTTAGATATGGATTTATGTCAAAAAATTGTTCCCTTGGTCCCCTTTGTCTCTATTAGTTCAGTCGCTTAAATTTTTTTTAATAACCCTTTTTAAACTGAAAGTTAATTAGAATATTTCAGAGGAATAAAGGCAAAGTCTAAACGAAAAGCATAAATTAGAGAGTTTGTCGAGCATGATTCAATTATTTTCTACCTATATTCTCAAGCGCTAGCGCAGGTTTCATTTTTGGTGATTTTCCATGGTACTATTATGTTATTTTTTGTTTTCTTCTAGAAGCCCACAAGCCCACCGAAGACATCTATACCTACATCTTCAAAGAGAGCACCAACTTCAAAAAATCCGGTGCATATGAAGTTATGCCCAGAAAAATTAGACAAGAAGACTCCTAAAAGCACAAAAATCTATTAGGCGTGAAATCAGGGTTTTAATACAAGGAAACATAAGATTGATGTCTAGCCTTAGATTGCACTATTATTACCACTGTTGCGCAGATTCTTAGAGTTCTACGGGGAGTGCTTACACCATTACCTCGGAAGGTAGAGATGTGGGAAACACATAGATCCTTTTTAATGTAAAATGTATATATTCTAGATAAAATTTCTCTAACAATGATCTAAGAATTATACAGTCATTTAGTAGAAATTTGAACAATGAATCACAATAAAAATACCTCTCCACAACACACTACCAGTTCCAGAAATCTGTTATAATTTCATCAGCATATAAATCCATATACAAAATTAACAAATTACCAAAGCAAAAATTGAACAAGCATACCGAAACCGGCGGATGGACTTGTTGATGATCCTCGGTTGTTGACGATCCTCCTCTCTCCCGCTTGCTAATCGTCGATACCTCACCGGTACCTCCCAGCCAACGCTAGGGGTACTCTTCTTCCCCATGAGCCCCCTGAGCCACAAAGGGGCCACCCACACAAACTAAGAAAAGCTAGCTCCCATATCGCCTCCTAAGGTCGAGCTACCACTCTCTAATTGAGCTGGGCATCATAACTCCCACAAGAAAAATCAGTCAAGAAAAATATCAGCAGCGTAACCTTAGGCCTACCAGACGTGATGCATTCTCCTCATCCGCCATTTCTCTTATAGAGTTTTCTTAGTGACATGTTTCCAAAAGGCATGCTAAATTCTTTTATTAACTCATTATTAGGAAAATTCTTCCCCATACACTTGTCACCCGATCCCTTAGTTGCACCATAAGTTCATTTAATTAATTAATTTAAATTTCCAATTTCCTTCACCCACCTAAAAGCGTTCCTAGAAACGCTCCTTGATGTCCCTTTATTCCCTCACATTCCCTTAATGACTAATGCCTTTCTTAAAGCTTAGTTGAGCTCGAATTGGAAAGTTCTCTAGACTTGATTCCCTTCTATGTTCCACATTCCTTTTGTATTTGAGTTTCCCCATTTTGGGCAAAGTTCTAAATTATAAATTTTTGCACATAGCCAACAATTAATCTTTTAAATAATTTAATCCTCCATAATTTTTTTAAATTATATTTTTTACCCCCATTTTCTTCATCCTCTCCTTTATTACTTGCTTAATTAATTTTTAGTTCTCATGTCCTACTTAGACCTAGGCTTTAAATTCAACTAGGCTCAGCAAAATGGTTTTTAAGGGAAATTTTATAATTTTTAAACTTTATTCATGCAACAATTATCTTAAGGTTGACGAGGTCAGAATGAGATATTGTTTTCTAGGTACCTAGGTTCATTAACTCACCAATGTTAAAACCATGACGTTCCCTTCAAGACGCACTACGTTCTCCAAGGGTGCCACTCGCCTTCATTCAAGTTCCATCTATGCGACGTTCGCTTCAAGATGCACTATGTATTCCAATGGTGCCACTCGCCTTTTGACTCATTTTGGTAGATGTCAAGCCCTTAGAGTCAATAATCCGTTAGGTGACCTTTTGGGAGACTAAGGGCCTCTAAGTAATAAGGACTCTACCTTATTTTGCGCCCCTTAGAATCTTCGTGAGAAACCATCTCAGTCTGCCCTCATGACATCATGGATCTCTCGAACTAGGTAATCATTAACCTACACTTCGAGCCACGGTGGGAGTGCTAGTAGGTTGTAGAAGGGTTACTGCCACACCTCTCCCTCAATATCTCTGGTTTTCGTGGATGGCCCTTTTACTCCAAATGTGAGTGTGATTAGCAAGCTATCGTCAGCCTGCATCCATCAACGAAACATGTCAACGATCCAAAATCAACATCATAATTTACCAGTCATATAACATATATGCAATAAAAAAAACACTCAAACCATAAACAGTCCAGTCCATGACTCGATCCAGATTCCAAGGAGGTCCATCGATGCCATCGACATCCTCATTCGGTCCAGATTCCTACATGCTCAGAAGAAACCAGTCAATAACACTTGTCAATAAAAATATAATCAAATAACATATCATCATATCCACACCATCATCATAATCTATAAGCGGAACAATCAATCATATAAGGAACCAGATCCATAAGAGGAACAATCCTTAAAGAATAAGTCCAATCAAGTGTGTGCAAGAGGAGGATGTTACATACACCCCCTCTTGTTTAAACTTTGTCCCGAAGTTTCACAGTATACAAATGAAAAAATAAAGTATCTGACAATATATAAGGTTCTAGCCATCAACCAAAAATGGAAACTGTGGACACATATCATATGTGTCCTCCCAGGGAGTTGAGTGTGGACTATAATTGTCCTACTAGACCTTGACCTCATCGAGAGTTCGACGCCATATATTTCAAATAAAACCTTCCAGAAAGTGGATTGGGTGTCAAATGCGACCTTCTAGAAATCGGATTGGCTCCGTCGTGACTGCACCCTCACCCAATATCCTCCAAGAACTCAATCAATCTCATGTCTATGGTCACTAACCTAAATTTGAGCATGGATATAAGATAAACATAGTGCAATGCCTCAATAATGAGGCATGAATAGCCATTATGCCCTTCGTAATTATGGTCGATGCGATGAGCATCGACAAACCCTCCCACCAATCCTGCACTTCTTCCATCCCCTTTTGTATCATTTGTAATTGTTCTTTCAATTCTCGGGTCGCTTCTGGTCCTACTAGTACCCCATTCTCGAGTCGATCCCAAATCAAATGTGCTCGACATGGTCTCCCATCAAGAAACTCAAATTTTTCCATCTTAATGGTGCTTTGATGGCTGTTGTTGCATGCAAACTCGACCAACGACCAAAACTATTCCCAATGTTTCTATTGGTCCAACACACATACGCAACACAGCCTTCCCAAATTGATTCATTCCTTCGGTAAGCCTGTCTATCTCAAAGACATGTTGTACTAAAGTTCAGTGGTGTTCCCAAGGCCTCTTGAAAAACTCGTCCTAAATTATCTTTCAAACACCGAATCCCTTATCGGATACGATTCCTTTGGTACGTATGGCACTCTTAATATCCCCCTGATATAAAATCTAGCTATATTGGGCACCTGATGCATCATACGCACAGGTTCAAAATGTGAACTCTTCATCTTAGTGTCAAATATCACGAAAATTTGAGTCGTACCTCCTTGTCGTCAACGACAATTTCCTCAATGAATTCCATCGAAATGACCTCCCATTTCATTTCGGAATAGTGGGTGGACGTAGAAATCCTATCGGATGTCTATGTTTATCCTTCACCTGTCGACCTTCTAGACATCTCTCCACGCAGTTGACGATGTCTGCCTTTATCCCTTCTAGAAGAATAAGGGCTTAAGGTCTGTCCTCATCTTCATGACTTCTGGATGAGCCATGCACATTGCTTTATGAGATTCGCATAAGATCAAAAATTCTCAATTTGTCATTGGGTTGTAAGTAAATCTGATTATTATATCTCAAAGATCCGTTGTTGTCCACAATTTCCCTCAATTTTGGTAACAACATGGTGTCTTTCTAGAAAAATTCCTTACCCTATTTATACCAGTCAGTGTCGCGTTGTAGTTAGAATATTTTCACGTAGATTCGTTTGAAGAGGTATCACTGAAAATAGGTGTGGTCTCCGACTCAATGCATCTGCCACTCTATTCATTGTTCCTTTTAAGTAGGAAATCTCAAAATCATACTTGATAAGCAGTTCTAACCAACGCCTTTGATGCACGTTCAAGTGATTTTGTGTTAAAAGGTGTTGTAAACCACAATGGTATGTTTTTAGTTCGAATTTCTGTCTAAGAGGGTAGTGCCTCCACACTCTCGGGGAACACGATGACTAACAACTGCAAATCATGCATCGTGTATTTCTCCTCATGCTTTCTTAAATTCCTTGAGATGAAAGCGATCCCTCGACTGTCTTGCATCAAGACTTCGCCTAAGCCTTCCTTGGATACGTCAGTGTATACCAAGAAGTCCTCATCCACACCAAGGAATTTTGGTATTGGTGCTATCGTCAATAACTCCTTGAGCCTTTGAAATTCTTTTGCACATTTCTCAGTCCACACAAATTCTTGTTCTTCTTCTACAATTCCGTAATCAGATTTGCTATCTTCGAAGAACTCTTGACGAACCGTCGATAACATCCTACTAAACCCGTGAAGCTACGCAGTTCTGGGACATTCGTCAACTTAGGAAACTTCATAATAGCCTCTACCTTCGTTGGATCCAGAGCGATGCCTTTGCCGGAGATAACATGCAATAAGCAATGAATCCTCGATAGCGTTGCAGCCACTTCCTGTAATTTGTTCTCTCGCAACACTATAGTACCAAGCGTAAAATTTCATCTTGATATTTCTTCAGCCGAGAAAATATCAAAATGTCGTCAAGGAATACTCGACAATAGTCAAGCAGAGTCTCCACCACCCATCCTTCTTCTATATGAAATTAACAGGAGCACTCCAAGGAGATACACTTGGACATATAATTCCTAGGTCTAGCAACTCCTTCAGTTTCCCTTTCAATTCCTATAACTCAGGGGTCAACATCGAATAAGGCTTTCTTTCCATCGGTTCGGTTCTAGGTTTTAGGTCCGATAAATTCATTTTTGGCTTCGAGTGGCACATATGGTAATTCTTCTGGGAATCACGTCTGAAACCTCTCATACTACTGAAAGGTCTTCTAATCCTTCTTCCATGTTGTTGACGTTCGGCGCTAAGTATGAATATAACTTGCATCCTTGCGCATGCTCTCTTGTAGCTGTATGGAATAAATGAACCTCGGGGATACTTCCCATTTTATTTCGACAATCACCATTCTCTATCCTTAATCGTCGGTTCAACTCAATCGCCTCATATTACCATTGAGTATCTCATCATGTAATTCTCACTAGTTTGTACTGATCATGTTGTCATAAGATCGGACTTCATTACACTATCCCCAGGTTAAAACAAAAGTTATTAACCCTTCCACCAACCATCTGGTTGGTACTCGAAGCCACATCGATGAATCTAAACTCATCTTGTTGAATTTCCTTACCCAAATCCCTTTAGTGCGGTACTATAATTAGATCTCTCCATACCATCGGTGTCTAAAAAATAATAAAATTTCATTTGGTGATGGCACCTAACACCTCGAGCACAGTGGACTGGTGCTCGAACTAGTGGTTATTTACCACGGTCATGAATCCTATGTGCCTTTCCCATCTCCGCCACAGTAGTGTGTCCCGTTGACTCGGTCGTTCTGGCCCTTTCAAATGAACAATCTTGCTGGTAAGGTGACTCTCCACATGTCCATCGCCCACCTCCAGTGCAATACTCCTGGCCCCGGAATAGAAGTTGTTGGCCCACTAGCCTAAGGTCCTAGTTTTTTTTGTTGACAAGCATAGACGACGACTGCTAGCGTTGTTGTCATAGATGCGGTGGTCCCCTTTAGGGAGCCCTCTATTGAGGAACCTATCGTGAAGGTGTTGTGAACAAGGGTTTAATAGACGTATCTTGATACCAAGATGTATTATCTGGTTGGCGTTTGATGTTGCTATGCACCATATGTCGTTAGTCAAGAAAGTCTTTTAGGAGTCATGCCCTGACTCCCATGGTCAAATTCTTCTCAGATATGAGGCTTACTGGACTGCATCATGCAATGTCCGAGGAATTTAGATCCTTACCTTCACACGAAAGATGGAGTTAAGGCCGGTCATGAACTTGTTGATCTCCAACTTCTTAGTGTTCAGATGTGGGGCATACTGAAGTAGCTCCATAAATGTGGTCTCATAATCCGTCACTATACGACCACCTTTTCGAAAGGCATTGAACTCATCGATTTGGCACTCAATGAATTGCTCCAAAAATTACTTCTTTTGGAACCATTCTTTGAACCCTTCCCCTAACACGGCTTTTCCGACCATGTTTAGCTAAGTTAGGAGCGTCTTCCTCCATAGAATAACACTCCCCCTTAGCTAAAGACTGCCTATGTGGACCTTTGTGTTGTAGCTCGAAATCGTGAAGTGCAAAGTACATCACCTAGATCTCCATCCATGCCTCAACGGATGCGCCATCCGTGGCACTTGTGGACTCGGGAAATTAACCCTATCGAGTTTTCTGTGAAATCTACCAGTACTAGCTTGGGTGTGTTGTGGACCCTCAAGGGTATAGGCACACTAGCCTTATCTCAGCACAGACGGTTAGTCAAGGCCTTTGACATTTCCATGGAAGGAACCTATCAGACCCAATGCATCCCGTGCGACAATTTGCTCATAATCAAGAATTTTTATTCTCCTTGGGGGTTGGACCCCTCTGGTGCGGGTGCTACTGAAGGCGTCGCGCCTCCTCCCCTAACACCACATTGGGAATATCTAGAGCATCATCTAACCGTGATTACCGCAAGGACATGTTAATAATTCAATTAGTGCTGAGTATAAATCAAGGGCTTATTTCAGTGGAAGGTGTGGCTATCCACAGTGGCAAGGTTGAACCTGCTTTGATACCATATGTAACGACCCTATCGTTACAAACATAAAAGTGATGTATAAACATGTAATTTTTATTTTTTTTAATGTTGCTTTAGGAAAAATACATCACATTTTAATAATGACATCATCGACAAAAGTGCATTATCTAAATGAAACAACAATAATTCATTAACAACAGTGACACGACAAATCTAACACATCATCGTCGTGAATGAAGAACACATATCTACGCAATCATTCATTACAATAAACTATTTGGTGCGAGAAGTAAATAACCAATCAACCATTCAATACATTGACCCTTCATTGTGCTCTAGAAAAAAACATCCCAACAATCAATCATTACCTTAAACTTTCACTGTGTGCGATAACAGTAAAATCTAAACATTAAACCATACATCATTCCATGCGCACGTTAATCTTAATAACTTCATTATACATGCCTCATCATTAATCAATGCGTGCCAAAATCTAACTATTAATCACAACAAATCCCTATCTCCAAGCATGCAAGGTCATAGACATTGTGAGAATATTATGCAACACCCTGCTATAGATACTTTGATGTTATAATAGATGGTTGTGAGGTCTATCCCACATCTATGCCCTCCCTGAATATTGGTTTCGAGCTATTGTTTCCATGCTTATGTTTGGGATTTTCATAAAATAGAAATTCAACTAGATTTTCTTTTGATGCAACATGTGATGAATCTTAATTTCACACTTTGTAAATGTAGCAATCTAGTATTACATATCGATATTCCAAAGTGTTGTCAAATGTTTTTGCACCACAAAATCATCATGCAACAAAATACCTTTATTGAAATTTAGAAATATCTGAGGGGTAGAAGCAAAGATGGATAAGAATATATATACACTTCGGATTTTAATACTTCAAAATGGAGTTTTGATTCATAAGATTCATTCTAAAATAATAAGCTTTTATAGTTTAGACAGGCGTTGTCACAAGACTGAGCTATAACTATAATTTAGCATGTAAAGTCATCATTGGTTTCTGAGTGGGTTAGCCAAGAACCACATTCTCAATGTTAGATCATTGAGCTTATCATTGACCAATTGAAACAAGTTTTCACGGAAAAGTTAGTTGCCATGGTTGCAAAACAAGTGTTATTATTTTATTTTATTTTCTACATAACATTATTTTCCCATGTTTCTGCTAATTCTTACTACGATGCATTCATTTATGTTTTTCTAACTATTATATAAATAGAATTTAGTCAAGAGGTCACAATGTAAAAACAAATTCACTGACGATACACCAATGTGCCAACTATATAAGTAGTGGATGGTTCAATTTATCCTCCTAAGGTTGGTTTCCATTCCCCTTCCTTCGACTCTGTAGTTATGCAATGATTTTAAGTCAGAATTGAATAATTTAAAAAGTGAGAATCATTTTTTAAATTTAAGCCATAAATCGAAATTAGAAATTAGTCGGGATATTATATTTACGCCGAAAGACGTATACCTATTGAAGATGAGTACAATTAATGATCTTTTAATCTTAAATTCTAATATGATGGTTATGCATTGAAGATGATGGCATATTATTAGTGGTCCTCCAAAATCAATGAGTCAGATTTATTGTTGATAACTTCCTTGCATTTATAAAAGGATCCGTTAACCTGTTTATTTTTTAACATTTACCTAATCATATTAAGAAATTACTGTAACATCATATAATTGTCACGTTTAGATAATTAACTTTTGAAATTCTTCAACTATTCAATTTGTTCATGCATAAACCTGGCATTTTTTATACTGATTTTTTTAATGGACCATAAATTTTTCGGCGTTTGCCAGCCGCGAGTTAGCGGCTGTTAACAATCCCGAGTCACCTCTTAAATGATACAGAAAACAATCATTAACTGAGGAGGGATTGCACTGGGATTAAGCACCTCAATCGTTGAGGGCACGCTACCAATGCGCTGAGGTAATCGATTGTCATAATAGAGAAGAGCTAGTCTAAAAGGAGAGGTAGCAGCCTGTCTAACCACCGAGTATGGAAGGCAGTGGACTCTGAGCAAACCGTTGTTGAGGGTTCAATAGACGCGCAGAGGCAGTGGTCAACAACGCAGAGAGCATGCGAAAATATGAGGCAAAGGTTCAACACAACCGGCGAGATAATTCAATTTCTAAGGCAGTGGTTTTACAACACAGAGGGAAAACGATTGCTGAGAGATTTTACAACGCAGAGGGAAAACGATTGCTAAGAGGTTTTACAGTGCAGAGGGAAGAGGATTGTTGAGAGACTTAAGCATATTTAAGAAGAAATATTAACGATAGAAAATATTTTTCATGGTGTTCACAATTTAAAAAAATTTGTTTCCTCAAATTTAAAAGTTAGGATTAACACGGATAACCCCTGCCCATGTCACGCCTGATTAGGAAAACTTATTTTTAACCTAATTAACTTTATTTTCCATGTATAAGCTATGACGGCCACAATATGGCCAACAACAAAATGTCTACATTCCAATATTTTCCAAAAGACTTGTACCTGGACCTGATTTCATGGACAATCGCGAGAAAAACCATTGAAGGCAAATGTTTGAATAGAAATTCACTGAATCGTAATTTGTTGGGAATATTTTAAGAGCCATTGTCTTAGATATGGGTTTATGTCGAAACATTAGTCCCCTTTGTCTCAGTTCAGCCGCTTTAATTTTTTTTTAACCTTTTTTAAAGTAAAAGTTAATAAGAATCTTTCAGAGTTATAATGTGAAAGTCTAAACGACAAGCGTAAATTAGAGAGTCCGTCGAACATGATTCAAATATTTTCTACTTGTATTCTCAAGCATGAGCACAATTTTCAGTTTTTGTGATTTTCCATGCTACTAATATGTTATTTTATGTTTTCTTCCAGAACCCCATAGGCCTGCCAAGGACATCTATACCTACATCTTCAAGGAGAACACCAACTTCAGCAAAGCTGGTGCATATGAAGTTATGCCCAGAAAACTTAGACAAGAAGAATCCTAAAAGAACAAAAATCTATTGTGCATGAACTCAGGGTTTTAACAAAAGAAAACATAAGATTGATGTCTAGGCTTAGAAATCACTGTTATTATCATTGCTGCGCAAATTCTTAGATTTCTCTCAGGAGAGCTTACACCATTACCTCGCAAGGTAGATATGTGGGAAACGTATAGATCCTTTTTAATGTAAAATGTATATATTCTAGATAAACTTTCTCTAACAACTATCTAAGAATTATAAAGTCATTCAGTAGATATTTGAACAATGAATCACAATAAAAATACCGCTCCACAACACACCACCAATTCCAAAAATCCGTTATAATTTCCTCAACATATAAATCCATATACAAAATTAACAAACTACTAATGAAAAATTTGAACAGGCATACCAAAACCAACAGATGGACTTGCTGATGGTCCTCAGCTACTGGCGATTCTCCTTGCTCTCGCTTGCTAATCTTCGATACCTCATTGATACCTCCCAACCAACACTAAGGGTACTCTTCTTCCCCCTGAGCCCACCGAGCCGCAAAGGGGATACACACACAAACCAGAGAAAACTAGCTTCCATCTTGCCTTGCAAGGTTGAGCTACCACTCTTTAATCGAGCTCGGCATCCCAAGTCCCACACGAAAAATCAGTCAAGAAAAATATATGCAGCTTAACATTAGGCCTACCAGAGGTGATCCATTCTCCTCCTATGACATTTCTTTTATAGAGTTTTCTTAGTGACTTGTTGCCAAAAGGCACACTAAATTCTTTTTTAACTCATTATTAGGAAAATTCTCCCCTGTACACTTGTCACCCAATCCCTTAGTTACACCAGAAATTCATTTAATTTATTAATTTAAATTGTCAATTTCCTTCACCCACCTAAAAGCATTCCTAGAAACGCTCCTCAATGTCCCTTTATTCCCTCACATTCCCTTAATGACTGATGCCTTTATTAAAGTTTAGTTGAGTTCAAAATTGGAAATTTCTCTAGAGTAGATTCCCTTCTATGTTCCACATTCCTTTTGTATTTAAGTTTCCCCTTTTTGGTCTAAGTTCTAAATTAGAAAGTTTTGCACATAGCCAACAATTAATCTTTTAAATAATTTAATCCTCCATTAATTATTATTTTTTTTTTTTTTACCCCCATTTTCTTCATCCTCTCCTTTATTACTTGCTTAATGAATTTTTAGTTCTCATGTCCTACTTAGACCTAGGCTTTAAATTCAACTAGGCTCAGCAAAAAAGTTTTTAAAGGAAATTTTATAATTTTTAAACTTTACTCATGCAACAATTATCTTAAGGTTGACCAGGTCAAAATGAGATATTGTTTTCTAGGTACCTAGGTTCATTGAATCACTAGTGTTAAAACCACTACGTGCCTTTCAAGATGCACTATGTGCTCCAAGGGTGCCACTCGCCTTCATTCAAGTTCCATCTATGTGATGTGCCCTTCAAGACACACTACGTGTTCCAAGGGTACCACTCACCTTTTGACTAATTTTTGTAGACGTCAAGCCCTTGGAGTCAATACTTCGTTAGGTGACCTTGTGGAAGACTAAGGGCCTCTAAGGAATAAGAACCTTGTGTTATTGCGCACCCTTTAGAATCTTCATGAGCGACTGTCTCAGTCTGCCCTCACGACATCGTAAATATCTCGAACTAGGTAATCATTAACCTACACTTCGAGCCACAGCGGGAGTGCTAGTAAGCTATGGAAGAGCTACTACCACACCTCTCCCTCAATATCTCTGGTTGCCGTGCATGACCCCTTTACTCCAAATGTGATTCTGATTAGCCAGCTATCGTCAACCTGCATCCATCAACGAAACATGTTAGCAATCCGAAATTAACATCATAATTTATCAATCATATGTCACAGATGCAATAACAAAAACACTCAAACCATAAGAAGTCCAGTCCCTCACTCAGTCCAGAGTCCAAGGAGGTCCATCGATGCCATCAACATCCTCAATCAGTCCAGAGTCCTACACGCTCAGGAGAAACCATTCAATAGCATTTGTCGATACAAATATAATCAAATAACATATCATCATATCCAAAACATCATCATAATCCATAAGCAAAACAATCAATCATATAAGGAACTAGATCACTTGCATGCAAGTGTCATCAAAAAATAAGTCCAATCAAGTGTGTGCAAGAGAAGGTTGTTACAGCCAAAGTGAAGACCTACCCCTCCTTTTATTCTTCCTCCAAGCCTTCTATATATTTCCCCTTTTTTATCAAATCAAACCTCACCCTTATTTCTCCTTTAATTTTTACTTAAACATTAAAAAATATTTTGTAATGTTAAAGTGATTAATAATTTATATTTTTATTTAATTTCACTTCATGAACATAACATTTTCTGACCAAATAACACTAAATAAATCCTCGTGACTCCATTTTTCTACTGACTATATCCTATGAGAGTCGTATAGGCTATTAAGTCATCCTCCGTCATGATCAATTAGAAAGGGACATTAAATTCCTCCCTTCTGAAGATCTGGCGAAGTGGCGACCTCCTGTCCCAATGCCTTCTTGAGGAAAAATACATGGAAGACATTGTGTATCCTTCTATCCTATGTCAGTCTCACTATGATTCACAATTGTAGGTCGAACATTAGACATGAAGCTTACAATGTTAGAACCCATCAACTAGACCCTTCACTTGAGTACCAAATTTGACTGGGATGACCACTTAGGTACCACAATTAAAAGAAACTACAGGGAGTGCAAAGAGAATGGGTTATCTATTATATTCCCATATTTTATAATATGGATTTCTATGAGTCAAATTATCCCAATCGAGGAGCCTGCATTCACACTAAAATAGATTTTGACCATGCAAAATTATAGTATTTTTGTACCAAGAGTAGTCGAGTCATTTGACTCTCTACCGACTAAAGAAATGTTCAAAATATGGGTCAAAAATATGAAAAATCTATTACATAGGTTGAGAGTTGAACCAAAATTCCAAAAAGAATTACCACCAAGTTCCCACATTCAACTAAGTATCGAAAACACTATGTTCTGGTGTGGGGTCAGTGGGTGGCCAACACCAATAGAGATAGAATACTAGCTGATGAAATTCCAAATCTTTAAAGAGCTCGAAATACACACACACACACACACACATATGGGGTTTCAAACGTAGATCCCACCAGAGGTGCTAAGTGACAAATGGACTATTCTAACACCCCCGATGAATGTAGAGAAGGAGGAAGAAAGAGAAGTGGCCCTATACACAATAAAAATATTTTTTAATGTTTAAGTAGGAACCCCAGTCAAGAAGACACCAATGAAGAGATGATCCAGGTGGATATCGGTGGCCACCCACCTTCTCCAACTGGCCCAAAACATGTTTCTGGCAATTTTGGTAATTTACTATTTTTAGCAGTTTTAACTTCCGGGGCCATTTTGAGGCCCTA
>JASDQU010103950.1:145912-158003 GCA_032191745.1 Picea mariana
TGTAAATACTTTGTTCATGTTATGTATTATTGTATTTTTTGAAATTCTAATACTTTATTAATGTATATATGTTTTATTAAACAATTAATAATTGACTAATTTTAATAATTTTGCAGTCTATTAATTTATAATTTTATTAATAAATTCAACTCTTAATATATTTATGATTTACATGTTACATTAATATATTAGGTTATACATTAATATATTGATACTTTATTTATGCATTTCATTAAAGTATTAATTAATTAATACGTTAATGTATTTATACATTATTATTTATTTTTAAGTAAAAAAGAGTTGGAGCCTATTATATTATCATTGACAAAATACAGAACTTATGGTGATGCCAACTGGCCTGCCTAAGCAGGAAACCAGGACAGTTGGGCATCCATGTCCAGGTGTCACCATTGTTGCAAAATAAGCATAAGTTAACAAAAGTCGCACTGCTATTTCCCGCCCGTAGGAAACCGGGATTAGTAGGCATTAGTAATAGACTGGTTTTTCCATCTAGAGCTATGAAATATAAAAAACTAGTTGTTCTATGACATAGACTTTTGAAACAAAACCATAAGCAGAGTCTGTGTAAGAGCATCAGAAAACCTCGGAGCCAAGATGAGTGTCGTCGACCGCAGTGTGCCTCCAGCGCGCTGGGAATGCGTAAGGTCAGGCATAGGTTGGGCATTGCTTTTTCGGCGTGGCCCGAGAGTGTGCTGCATAAAACATGTCGAGCCTCTGCTCCAGCCTTGCCATGCGAAAGTTCTGATCTTCTATCAAGTTCCTCATATCGAAGATGAGGTTGATGTAGCTCGCGTTGACCAAAGGTGGATGCTCCATGTCTGCGCCTTGCTTCTGATACCCCGTTGCTCCTCTGGTGGCATCGGGAGGCACTTCTTCCTCCATGTAGCATGGAGAGTAAGGCCTTTCTGTGCTGCTGTTGCCTTGAGTGCGCATGCCACTTGCCATCTGCTAAGTTCCAATCAATCCCAATGTCGAGCGGGGGTTCCAGTTCTCCGGGACCATAAATAAGGTGTGTTCTGGAGGGCTTGCTAGACTACCTTACGGAATTTCCTCTTCAACAACCGCCATTGGAGGTGTACGAGGTTTTTCTCTTTGCCTTCTGGCAGCTATCGCCATGGCCTTTTCAAATGCTGCTTTTCTCTTTCTTCTCGATTCTGCAGTATACCACGCCGCTCCTCGTCGCGGTGTCCCCTGAATTCTTGGCATGATGAGGGGTCGATGGCTGAGCTCTGAGCGATCAATTGAAGTCGAAATGCTACTGAGGATAATCGGGGTGACCTGGAGGAGCGACAGCACCAAAGGAATGAGAGAACCCGAGCAGCGCTGTCGTAGCTTCTGCAGGACGGAAGTTCTCGGAAGCGCTCTGCGACCAGGAGTCCCAATTCGCATAATGAGCCTGAACCTCATACCAATTAACATAACCACAGCGATCAAATCTTCCATTAAAACATGAGAGATAATGCTGGTACCCTTCCCTTGTGCGAGAGGGTCCGGCTGTTGAGTGCGTCTGTGCAACATTAAATCGAGTTATTGAGTGGGTGATGCGAGGTGGTAGGCATCATGCCACCGCATCCTAACTTGTTTCCACGTGGCTGCATCGCCCCTCCTATCACCCCATCCGGGGAAATGTATTTATACATTATTAATGTTGTCTTCCTTTATTTATTAAATAATGCATTATTAATAATGTATTATCTTAACAATGTCTTTTTTTTTTTTATTACTTTCTTATTACTATATATAATACTTCATTATTTTTATTTTTATTAACTTTATTAAATAATTTGTTATTTACTATTTTATTTTTTCTAAATTAATTTATAATACACAAATATATTTTTTCATTATTAATATATTATTTTAATAATGTATTTATTTTGTTATTTTTTTTTTATATATAATTTTCTAATTTATAAATAATTCTCATTTAATATTAATTTTATTAGCTATAATCAATTGAGAATTAATAATTTTATTATTATTAATTAATTAATATTACTATTAAATAATGTCTAATTAATTAATTTTTGATAATTAAATAATCATTTTTAATAATTTAGTTATTATTTAATATTTTTAATACATTAATTAATATATTAATTAATTAATACATTAAGCTATTAATTAATTAAAACATTAGTGTATTTATACATTATTAATGTTGTCTTCCTTTATTTATATATAATGTATTATTTTAACAATTTCCTTATTTTTTTATTAAATACTTTATTATTTTTGCTTTTATTAACTTTATTAAATACTTTGTTATTTATTATTTTGTTTTTTATAAATTAATTTATAATATATAGATATATTTTTTCTATTATTATTGTATTATTTTAATAATGCATTTATTTTTTATTATTTTTTTATTTCTCTATATTAATTTCCAATTTATAAATACTTTTTATTTAAAATTAATTTTATTATCTATAATCAATTGAGAATTAATAATTTAATTATTATTAATTAATAAATATTATTATATAATTTCTAATTAATTAATTTTCTATAATTAAATAATAAATTTCTAATAATTTATTTATTATTTAATATTTTTTATAAAGAAATAATAATTTATTATTATTTAATAATTAAATTATTATTTATTATTATTAAATTATTTAATTTTATATGAATATTAACTACATTTTTAATTATTTTATTTTAAATAATAATTAAGTAATTACTAAATAATATTTAAATTTTACATTTAAATTGTATCAAAATATGTTCATGATTGTGGAGATGCATGTCGGCTGTCAACTAGCAACAACCACTTTTATGTAAAAAGTGGTTGATATATGTCGATCGACGCCATTTTTTCACTTTTTTTAATTAATGGCGTCGATTGGCGTATATCAACCACTTTTTACATAAAAGTGGTTGTTGCTAGTCTACTTGTATTCTCAAGCATGAGCACAATTTTCAGTTTTTGTGATTTTCCATGCTACTAATATGTTATTTTATGTTTTCTTCCAGAACCCCATAGGCCTGCCAAGGATATCTATACCTACATCTTCAAGGAGAACACCAACTTCAGCAAAGATGGTGCATATGAAGTTATGCCCAGAAAACTTAGACAAGAAGAATCCTAAAAGAACAAAAATCTACTATGCATGAACTCAGGGTTTTAATAAAAGAAAACATAAGATTGATGTCTAGGCTTAGGATTCACTATTATTACCATTGTTGTGCAAATTCTTAGATTTCTCTCCGGAGTGCTTAAACCATTACCTCGCAAGTTAGAGATATGGGAAACACATAGATCCTTTTTAATGTAAAATGTATATATTCTAGATAAAATTTCTCTAACAATGATCTAAGAATTATAAAGTCATTCAGTAGATATTTGAACAATGAATCACAATAAAAATACCGCTCCACAATAGACTACCAGTTCCAGAAATCTGTTATAATTTCATCAACATATAAATTCATATACAAAATTAACAAATTACTAATGAAAAATTTGAACAGGCATACCAAAACCGGCGGATGGACTTGTTGATGGTCCTCTGTTACTGGTGATCCTCCTCGCTCTCGCTTGCTAATCTTCGATACCTCACCGATACCTCCCAGCCAACACTAGGGGTACTCTTCTTCCTCCTGAGCCCACCGAGCCACAAAGGGGACACACACACAAACGAGAGAAAGCTACCTTCCATCTCGCCTTGCAAGGTTGAGCTACCACTCTTTAATCGAGCTCGACATCCCAAGTCCCACACGAAAAATTAGTCAAGAAAAATATATGCAGCGTAACATTAGGCCTAACAGAGGTGATACATTCTCCTCCTATGACATTTCTTTTATAGAGTTTTTTTAGTGACTTGTTTCCAAAAGGCACACTAAATTCTTTTATTCACTCATTATTAGGAAAATTCCCCCCCGTACACTTGTCACCCAATCCCTTAGTTGCACCAGAAATTCATTTAATTTATTAATTTAAATTGCCAATTTCCTTCACCCACCTAAAATCATTCCTAGAAACGCTCATGGATATCCCTTTATTCCCTCACATGCCCTTAATGACTGACGCCTTTATTAAAGATTAGTTGAGTTCGAAATTGAAAATTTCTCTAGAGTAGATTCCCTTCTATGTTCCACATTCCTTTTGTATTTAAGTTTCCCCTTTTTGGTCTAAGTTCTAAATTATAAAGTTTTGCACATAGCCAACAATTAATATTTTAAATAATTTAATCCTCCATTAATTTTTAAAATTTTGTTTTTTAACCCCCATTTTCTTCATCCTCTCCTTTATTACTTGCTTAATGATTTTTTAGTTCTCATGTCCTACTTAGACCTAGGCTTTAAATTCAACTAGGCTTAGAAAAATAGTTTTTAAGGGAAATTTTATAATTTTTAAACTTTACTCGTGCAACAATTATGTTAAAGTTGACCAGGTCAAAATGAGATATTGTTTTCTAGGTACCTAAGTTAATTGAATCACTAGTGTTAAAACCACTATGTGCCATTCAAGATGCACTATGTGCTCCAAGGGTACCACTCGCCTTCATTCAAGTTCCATCTATGTGATGTGCCCTTCAAGACACACTACGTGCTCCAAGGGTAACACTCACCTTTTGACTAATTTTTGTAGACATCAAGCCCTTGGAGTCAATACTTCGTTAGGTGACCTTGTAGGAGACTAAGGGCCTCTAAGGAATAAGAACCTTGCGTTATTGCGCACCCTTTAGAATCTTCGCGAGCGATTGTCTCAGTTTGCCCTCACCACATTGTGAATATCTCGAACTAGGTAATCGTTAACCTACACTTCAATACACAGCGGGAGTGCTAGTAAGTTGTGGAAGAGCTACAACCACACCTCTCCCTCAATATCTTTGGTTGTCGTGCATGACCCCTTTACTCTAAATGTGATTCTGATTAGCAAGCTATCGTCAACCTGCATCCATCAACGAAACAAGTTAGCGATCCAATATGAACATCATAATTTATCATTCATATGTCACAGATGCAATAAAAAAAACACTCAAACCATAAGAAGTCCACTCCCTCACTCAATCCGGAGTCCAAGGAGGTCCATCGATGCCATCAACATCCTCAATCAGTCCAGAGTCCTACACTCTCAGGAGAAACTAGTCAATAGCATTTGTCGATACAAATATAATCAAATAACATATCATCATATCCACAACATCATCATAATCCATAAACAAAACAATCAATCATATAAGGAACGGAATCACTTGCACGCAAGTGTCATCAAAGAATAAGTCCAATCAGGTGTGTGCAAGAGAAGGTTGTTACAGTCAAAGTGAAGAGCTACCCCTCCTTTTATTCTTCCTTCAAGCCTTCTATATATTTCCCCTTTTTGATCAAATCAAACCTCACCCTTATTTCTCCTTTAATTTTTACTTAAACATTAAAAAATATTTTTTAATGTTTAAGTGATTAATAATTTATACTTTTATTTAATTTCACTTCATGAACATAACATCTTCTCACCAAATAACACTAAATAAATCCTTGTGACTCCATTTTTCTACTGACTATATCCTATGAGAGTCGTATAGGATATTAAGTCATCCTTGGTCATGATCAATTGGAAAGGGACATTAAATTCCTCCCTTCCGAAGATCTGGCGAAGTGGCGACCTCATGTCCCAATGCCTTCTTGAGGAAAAATGCATGGAAGACATTGTGTATCCTTCTATCCTATGATAGTCTCACTATGATTCACAATTCTAGGTCGAACATTAGACATGAAGCTTACAATGTTAGAACCCATCAATTAGACTCTTCACTTGAGTAACAAATTTGACTGGGATGACCACTTAGGTACCACAATTAAAAGAAACTATGAGGAGTGCAAAGAGAATGGGTTAGCTATTATATTCCCATATTTTATAATATGGACTTCCATGAGTCAAATTATCCCAATTCAGGAGCCTGCACTCACACTAAAATAGATTTTGACCATGCAAAATTATAGTATTTTTGTCCAAGAGTAGTCGAGTCATTTGACTCTCTACCGACTAAAGAAATGTTCAAAATATGGGTCAACAATATGAAAAATCTATCACATAGTTTGAGAGTTGAATAAAAATTCCAAAAAGCATTACCATCAAGTTCCCACATTCAACTAAGTATCAAAAACACCATGTTCTGGTGTGGGGTCAATGGGTGGCCAGCACCAATATAGATATAATACTAGCTGATGAAATTCCAAATCTTTAAAGAGCTTGAAAGACACACACACACACATATATGGGGTTTCAAACATAGATCCCACCAGAGGTGCTAAGTGACAAATAGACTATTCTAACACCCCGGATGAATGTAGAGAAGGAGGAAGAAAGAGATGTGGCCCTCTACACAATTCAATTTTTTCTAAACTTAGAAATGTAAGTAGGAACCCCGGTCAAGAAGACACCAATGAAGAGAAAACAACAAGGAGAAATAAGGAATAAACAATACTACATGAATGTATGTTGCTCGCCAAAGATAAATTGGGTATAAAATAGTAGACAGAAGGAATAGACCCATTAGCAGCAATCAAGCGCTCATCCCAGTAGTCATCAAAACAAGTGCAAACAATCAACTAGAAATCCAACACCTTAAGTGAACAAACAAAGAAATCACTAAGCTACATAATCAAACAATTAGGAACAATCGGGTTGTAATGTATACACAAACAACAACAATCCTTCAATCTAATTATGGAAAATTAAAGGAGGTGCAACAACAAATGAAAGTGGTCACTTCACAAAAAACCACCTTAAACACATTGCTCAACAATTTCCCATCATATGTTTCCACCAATTACAACAAAATGAAAGAACAAAAGATTACAATTTTCGAATTGAGAACAACAAGAGTGTTAAACAGTGACCCAAAATCCAAAGTGGCAATCTTGAATAACATTGCAAAAGAAAAGGTATTCGAGGTGGAATTATCTAAGCAATAGAAGGACTGGCTAAAAGAAGAAAGTAAAGCTCAAATGGAAACTAAAAAATCCATCAAACACCACGACTAGGTTAAAGAGAAAATGCATGAAGTTGAACAAAACTTTGACCCATAGTCGATTACAGTGAAGGAAGATTCTTTGATAGAAAAACTCAATTTTTTTGGGAAGTTTAAGTCAGTAGGGATAGAGTCACAATATTCCATCAAAGAATGGTAGTTGCTCTCACAACACTTGCATCAAACAGTTTCGAACATCTATAAGACAACATTTGAATTGTTTCCACAACAACCAATAGAATAGTCATGGTTTTCATCAATATATTGACAAAAGTTCTAGTTCAACCCTACAGTATCTAAGTTGAACTTTCTGGTCACTAGCCACTAGTAAAGGACTTATAGATAACCAGAAGGAACGAACAAATCACATGTGAAAATCAAAACAACACCTTTGCCACCAAATGTAGAGCCGCATGAATGGAAAATATATTTAAAGAAACAAATGGGTAGACAATGCAGCTAGAAAAAACTCCATTATCAAGAAGTCATCACCTAAGTAATTTTTTAAAAACACACCGACATTGAAAAACTATTTTGAAGAAGTCTAGTATCAAATCCAGTTTGAAGACATCAACACCGGTCAACATCAAAATCTTTCATCTTCTTCAAAGAATCTATTTCTCCTTTCTCATTATTAATATTGTAATTATCTCTCTATTTTCAAAAATGATTTAACCTACTAGTGAAAACCTCTTTGGGGGTACCAATAGATTTTTAAAAATTTTTCTCAAATGTATAGCCACACTCCCCCCTTGCTCGGGATGAGAAAGTAATTGGGGGGAGTTGTTGTAGGCACTTGTTAGTTCTGCCAACTAGACGTGTTAGTGGACCAACCAAGTCATCTATAGAATTCATATCGAGAAGTTGGACGAATAGACAGTTAGAGTCGACTGACGAAGTAGTTAAGAATTGTAACAGGCATGTAACTGAATGACTTGTATATATATGTGTGTGTGTGTGTGTTTGTGTGTGTGTGTACACATACATATGAATAGTTAATAGATTGAAAGAGGCTATTTATATACATAATAAAGTGCATATTGATGGATCTCCCACTACTTGTGTATGCTTTCATGTGTCTCTATGTGTGCTTGCATATTATGCTATAATATATGTTTCTCTGTGTAAGTATCTATCGGTAAACTCTCATACTTTTCCTCATACTACAACAAGAAGTCACAAAAATACACATGATATGAGTGGGGTACATGATGGAAATCAAGCTTATGTATCTCATTAGATTATTCTCACTTTCATCACAAAAAACTTAGGTGCTATCTAACTGTTCTACGAAATGGTTTTTTTCACCAGAATCCGACGACATAAATTTGCACGAAATCACTACTTTTTGTTGTTTGAAATCCATATATGAATTTTGAAATGGATTCAGGGTGATGAAAAACCCTTGGAGCACTCGAATTATATAGAAATAATCAATCAAATATGTGGATCTAACAATTTCTTGTCGTATTTTCGCAAAGGTCCCCAAAAAATATCATCGAAAAAGAGTCATTTCGTAGAACATTCAGACTACGATAAAAAATTATGTTGGTGATGTATATTGTCACATTTTCCCCACTAATTTTTTCCATACACATACACACTACTAGGAAGGAAATGGAAATGAAATTATAATAAAAAAGTTATGCATGTCGAAAAACTTACATTTGTTCTTTTGAGCACTATTTTAAGCACAATTGACACAAGAAAACATTTTTTCAATCAAACAAGAATACGGCAAATTATTTTTTTAACGTGTACTTTCAAATATCTTATTAGAGAATTTAAATAATGTTATATTCCCTTTGGTGAAGGGAAAGAAATGGAGGAGGATTCATCAAGATAATGAAATCTATTGGAAAAAAAAAAATTGAAGGTGTTGACAACTATTCTTATACCATCCCTCCCATTCAACTTTAGTGACAAAATTTGAGCTCAAGTTCACTAATCCAATCATCCACACTCACAAATCCAACATTTATCCAACTATTTATTTCGTGTAGAGAATACTCAACTGAAAACTCCCATAGGGAAAACACATAGCAAAGATAACAATCAAACATTTAGTCCAACAACTAAGGAAAATAGACATTAACTATGCACGTGGTGAATTCTAAGACTTCTCTTGGTGAAATAAAACATAGTTCAAGTCAAAACTAAGGTCACATGAACTTTTAATCTATTTTAAAAGTTCCCCCAATATAGAAATGATATCTTCTTCCGATTAAAGGTTCACCCAGTATAGATTCTCCACAGACAGAAATGATATCTTATTTCTATGGAGAATCTATGAATACCACCATTAGAAAAATAGTTTATGAAATATAATTTTCTCGTGTGCCAACATCGATCTAGCCCTGTCGTTAGTTTTCACAGGTATCTTGTAATATTAGATGCGAGAATAAAGGCCTTTTGAATGAGCTCTGTGCTACATGTGCAACGAATCGAATTTGATTGGGTTGATGGATCAGATTGGGAGTTATAATTTTCTGAGTAATTTGAAAGTGAAAAATAACTTTAAAACGTTTGAAATTTTTCTTGAAATCTCACTCTGCACCCACGAACATTTGAACAGTGAGTCTTGGAGGCAAAACATCACCAAATATACCATAGTGACTATGTACATTTAAATCTAGCAACATGGCATCTTCAACTTTATATATATATATATATATATATATATGGACTTTTAATATTGAGTGGTAAATTTGAGCTTTTATACACTTACATGAAATTTTATTGAAAATAATAGATAAAATTACTCAATGGTAAGAAAAAGAAATCCAAATTATTAATATATTTAAACTCATAACAAGAATAAATTGTGGGAAATTATTGTTGTACAACAAGGAAATGGTTGATTTATTAGACTTTCATATCGGGTCTATGTTCAAAAGAAAAAATAGATGTATAATCCTTCTGAGTGCCCATTAAAAGCCATTTAGGAAGCTATCTCCATATATTTTCTCTTAAATTATAAAAATGCACCTCATTAGCACATAGATATGCAATGCACACCAAATCCATCATTCCTTCAAAATTAAATGATAATCTTCCAAAAAGAAAGTCTTCCTTTCTCTTAAAATTTTCCAAAACAAATGATGGTATCCTTGCAATCTCTCTAACCTTTGAGTACTTTGAATCTAATGTAGGCTTCTCAAACTCCGATATAATGATATTAAAGTTATTATAATCTTCATCGTGAGGATCGACTATGCATGTACCTAGAAGGACACTCACATTATACAGAACTAACCACTCAAAATATACATAATTAACTACTTAAATCTGTAGATCTAACAATTTCTCACTGGATTTAGGAAATATTAATCAAGAAATATATGTAGAAGAGCCAAAAACTAGAATGCTTAAACTAAGGCGTATATAATGAGACATTAATCAATTAAATAATATGGAAATAATAATAAATTGTGTAAAAAGTGAAAGTGGAACATAATATTTTGGATTTAAAAAAATGAAAACAATAATAATTATGTAAGAAAATATTTTGAATTTAAAAAAATAATGTGTAATTTAAGAACACTCATGTAGGAACATGCACTCATTCATTTTACAATAGTTGTGGCACTTTTTGATCTCCTGCATAGGTCACCAAAAATAAGCATGCACAAAATTGCATGCATGCTTTAAAAATGCACATTCTAAAACATTATTTGGCCAAAAATTTCTACTCTAGCATCCTTTCTTGGATTTCTTTAAGTCAATGGAAAGGTTTCGAAGAGCTCTAATTGTTTATCTTATGATGTTTTATGAATTTGAATAAACAWTTTTTTTTCCTAAAGCATAGCAAATGAATGTTTGGACCATGATTGGTAGTTCAAACCACCACTTCTCTAATAGTGATATTTGGCCTCCAATAGTTATATGAGTGCTCTTAGGAGGTTTTTCACATGAGAGATAGTTTTGGGGTACTTTTCACTTATAAGGGGAGGAAAAAAAGGGAATCAAGCCCCAAATGAAGCTTCTTGGACTCATGGGCCATGGACAAGGTTTTAAATCACCACATGGGCCCTCTAAAGGAGATATTTGGCCTTCAAGTGTAATATGATTTCTCTTGTAGTGACTTGAATAGTAAGGACAAGTCTCACAAAATTTTGATTGGGCATGGGAGGAAAATGGGATAATGGACTCATGATCAAGGCCTAATGCATTTGGGAGGGGTATTGGGTCCTTGACCTGAGTTTGGGAAGTGGCTTAATGGACCCATGATCAAGGCCTTGAATTACAACATGCATAGAAAATTTTAGGGGTGAATTTTCTCCCATGGAAAAAATTAAGGGGGTCCCAAACTTTAATTGGGTGAATTTTTTGTGTTGTAGCTGTTTTTTATTATTTTACCATTCACCACTAATTTATTTAAAAAAATAATATATAGGGTTAGCCCATTTTTTTTAAGAGGGAGAGGGGAAAAACATATTTTCCTCACATAAAATTTCGACTTACAACCTCCATTCACCCAATTTCCATTAATATGGGAATTTTTAGTAGAAAATTTGCCCTCTGATTTGGTAAATTTCAGGGTTCATTCTTTCATTCATCCCAAGTTCGAGGTATGGAGTAGCTACAATCTTCCATTTGCCAAGTTTTTTAAAAAAAGGAGATTTTTGGTAGTGATTTTTCCCCATCTTGTATAAATTGGGCTTGTAACATCCCACTCTGGCGCACTTACCAAACTTATTCTTTGAGGACACTTGCTCGCAAGTGATCTGGATTTTTATAATGATAAAACTTTTTCCTTCATTATGATGCGTTAAGTTATATGACAGAATGTTTTTACTACTTTGATGTAGACAGGTGTTGCTGACTCAGTTTCATTGAGTGTGCAGGGTTTCGGACCTTGAGGATGCAGAGGCATCGGTGGAACTCCCTTGGACTTCGGATTGAGTCAGGGAGTGGGCTATTTGATTTGTTTCATTTACGGTGATATTGTTTTGTTTTGATGATATGCTATTGATTTTATGATATGTTGTTGACATGATCTGACATGATGGTTGATGATGCAGGCTGACGATAGCTTGTCGACCAGACTCACATATGGAGTAAAGGGGCCACACATGAGTTCCAGA
>JASDQU010103950.1:158178-175455 GCA_032191745.1 Picea mariana
AAAATGAAAAAAGGTTTAAAAGAGAAAGATAAAATATAATGAGTTAATTTTTTTAAACTCTTAGAAATAATTCTAAGAAAAAGAGAATGATATTTTTTATTTAAAATTTAGTAAAACTAATTTTAGATTATTAAAATTGTAAATATTAATAATTAACAAGAATAATAAAAAATACTAAATTCTTTTTAAGATTAAAATAATACTAACCAATTTAGAAAATCAAATCAAAATGAAAAAACATTTAACCTCCCAAAAAAATATATAGGAAAATATCTAAAAAAAAATATTTTAAAAACAATGATCTTATTCATGAATTTAGAAAATCAAATCAAAATAAGAAAACATTTAACCTCCCAAAAAATATATAAGAAAATATCTAAACAAAAATATTTTAAAAACAATGATCTTATTCATGAAAGTCACATGTCTTGAATTCACTTCCAATACATAATGTTTTACATAGCCTAAGAAGTTGAAAAAACAATGACCTTATTCATGAAAATCACATGTCTTGAATTCACTTCCAATGCATAATCTTTTACATTAAGATGAGAAATTGAGAGAATTTCATATCGGGAAATCTTAGGGTGATCAGTGAAATGAACCCCAAAAGGAAAGATTATATAAACATAGATAAGTCATCAAAATTTAGACACAAAAATCATTAACAATACATCCACCGAAATAAAATAAAATAGTACTTCTCAAATATGAGATGTAGAGCTTCCCCAACAAATGAGAACATTGCATCATTAGAACGGACATTACTGATAATATCTCCAACTAACAGACCTGTAATTCAAAAAAAAATATTAAATTAATAAAATTATAAATATTTACATCAACAAGTTCTTTTTACGATCATCCACGTTAACATGATAGCAATTTTTTGGAGTTAAGAAGACATTGAGCATAACTAAACAAGGTAAATATGCATCTTGTCAATTGGGTCTAGCTTGRGTGATTGGGAGGATTGGTTGTTAACCTCCCCACCCAAGTTCAATTCCTATTAGTGACATATTGATGACTCTTAACAAAGTACTCGCACTTGTTGAAGTTCCCTCATGCATACAACTTTKCAAAATGTATGCAGTTTCAAATTTATCTCATGAGATGATTGAAGAATATTCTATGCTTGTGCTATCACTACAAAGCCCCAACTTCTCCCAGTACGCTCATGAATCCGGGCAGCGATGGGTCGATCTCTTCAAAAGCACCTCTCAGAAACGGCCTTGCAGGGTCCAACCTTGTCAAAATCTATGTATTCTCCATTGTAGTTGCTACCGCCGCTGCCAATGAGATTAGAACTTGTAAGTTGTGACCTCAGCACACCAATTTATAGATCAAATTTCAGGTTTCTTTTCTCTTGAGAGATGAGGTAGAGTTCAAATACTCTACGCAACAAAAGATATTATAATCATATCCAAAACAACGCTGGCAAGGAAGAGGTAGAGTTAGAATACTCTACGCAACATAAAATATTATAATAATATCCAAGACAATGTTGGCAAGGAAGTCAATAAGAAAGATTACATGTAAAGAGAAGACGGGTTCAAAATTGGATTTGTGGTTTCTAAGGATGGCATAAATGGACACTGATGGTTGTTTCTGAAAACCTGTCAACCAGTTGACAGGTTTTCTACAAAACCTAACACTAAATATACCTTCGGCATAATTAGTGATGCAATAATTATTAATTATTGTTATTGTAGGCTAACAATTCTACGAATTGGTTTTTATCGGGTCATATTTCCTGGGTATGTTTGCTCAAAATGTGGTGAGAAATAGTTTCTCTAAATCTGATCAGAAATAATTAGATCAACAACTTTGAGTGATTATTTTTGTATAATCCAAGTGCTCCAAAACTTTTCCAGCATTCTTTTAGAAACATTATTATCTACTACAATTTTTACTCGGTGTCATGCCATAAATTTTCAGGTTATTGTTTTATGAAACCCATTTATGTTTGAATTTACAACGAATGCTAAAATGAAACAAAGTGAGCAAGAGCAGTAGCCAAGGCATTCTAAGATGAAAAGAAGTATAGATCACTTTTTATTTTTGTTATTTCTTTATACTTCTGTTTGGTTTCTTTCAGTGTTTTGGTTCGATTGTGAGGTGGAGTTGTTTTTATATATCAATTTTTAATAAATTAAAAGTTAAAATAGACTTATATTTACTCAAATTAATAATAATGAAGATTAACAAATTATTTCACCATAAAATGAAAAAGCGTATTATAAATTGTAGCGATATATGATAAGAATAAAAAAATCAAATAAAAGTGTTAATTTTTTCATCCTGGAAAACATTTTCATCCTGAGCGTGCTCTATGGTTTCGTCCCCACTACCTATGTTGTGGCTATCTCTACTACCTAATGACAAAAGGCTCTAGAGAACCTCCACTTAAAAGAACACCTTCTTCAAATTAGTATAAAAGTGGATTGCACACCCAAATTTACCTTCACATGTGCTAGAGAGGAGCTTATCCAAATGGTTGATGCAACATGTGATACAAATGAGTTCATACAATAGGTTGATGCAACTTGTCATACACAAGACATAATTAAGATGGTTGATGTTATGTGTGATACAAAAGACTTAATAGTTGATGCAAAAGACACAAAAGATGTGGAATCTTCCAAAGATGAGTCGAGTCCAAAAAAGACGCACAAAATGACAAAAACAACATAAACAAATGTGAAGAAGTAAAAGAACAAATTCAAAGTGATATTTCCAAGATGTTTGTTAGACCTTGGGAAGAATTATCATTCAACAAAGATTGACATGGATTAGGATATGACATAAGAAACAACTTTCATATCCCAGATTACTCTAAACCAATTCATTTTGTACACTCAAGATTTCGTGAAGAAGTGAAGAATATTACAAATAAGTGCCAACATTGTCATAGATTTGGTCACTTGGAGTCATGGTGTTTTTATCCCCATTATTGTCTTCATTGTGGGAATAAAAATCACTTCTCAGAGAAATGTCACAAGAAGAAAAAGGTTAAGCAAACAATTAATTATGGATGAATACCTTCATGTAAATGGAATCACCAAGTAAAAAAACTGCATAAGTATTACTGTCTAGTCAAGAAAGAGGTAAAGCCCCAGTTGCATAGAGAAATGGAAACATTCAAAAGCTTTCAAACAACTATTCTAGATCTTTTGGGTGATGATCCAGATACAATTCTATACATTCTTTCAAAATTAAGTCCAAAGTGATCCCCTTATGGTGTAGCTTTTAAGCATGGCCCTTACGGTATGAGTAACGTGTGGTTGTTTCCACATTCCCACTTTGTGTTATGCTCAAATGAAATAAGTATGGTACTTTCTTGAGCACAGAGATGTATCAAATCTATCGAGGTTCAAACCTTTAACCTCTCCTCAATTTTTTCACTCTAAAAAAGGTTAACACATCCAAAGATTTGATCTCTCTCCATACTTGTTAGATCCAGAGTTAAGATGAATCTAAGCTCATTAATTGATTTTTACATACTCATATTATGCATAGTTTGTTCTAATACAGTAGTAATGGATTTTTCTAAATCTTTTATGTTTTGGATTTATACCACTAACTCACCTTCCTACTTAAGGATATAAAAAATCTAACTCACCTTCCTACGTAATAATATAAGAAATCTAACTCACCTTCCCACTTAATGATATATAATAAATCTAACTCACCTTCCTACCAAAATAATTAACGCTATGAGTTTTCAACTATATAATAATGTGAATGGGAAAACATAAACCTAATATAATGATTAACTATAAACAGTAACATAAACCATAAACACAAACAATAGTCATTAATATATAAACTATTAACTCTCATAATGTCATATCAAAAAACCTAATCACTTTTCTCCTTGAACTTATCGCAGTTTTCAATATCATGTTATAATGAGAAGTTATATTGTGTTTTCCCTTGTGTGTAGGTTTAGAATGTACTCATAAATGCATATGTCCTTTCCCTTGTGCATAGGTTTTGAGTGTACTCATAAATGCATATGTAATTACTTGGTCTAACTAACTACATCTCTATGGGTCAAACACTTACAAGTTGTTATGAATAGAAGTTGGAAAGATAAGGGAACACTATGCACCTGCTTGTCATTTTGCTTAGGGTTTGCATGTATTAAGTGATAGTGATATGGTATGGTTTGCAGTATTTATATGCGAGTCAGAAAGTTGTTTTTTTTTGCTAGAGAATGAAGGAATTGGTTTGTGGTGTTGTTGTCATATAGTCTTTGAATGGAGGTTCACATGGGACGAATGGATTGGTTGGAAACGTCTAGGACCATGGAGTCAAGAGAGGGGGATTATTGTATGCTCAATATAAGGGGCACTATAGACGTACAAAATGAGAGTCAAGAAAGTGTGGGGAACCTAGCTACTGGTTGAGGGCGTGTAGTCGACATGGAATAGGGACATGTAGGATAACACTCACAACCATAGACGAGTCGGTCCTATCCACAAGTGAAAAAAGTGGCAGTTGTTGATCCTTTATAAATTACTCCCTAAGGAGTGTCAACGAATCATGTGGATATTTTGACCATAAACTATTTGATTATCATATAATGAGTGTTTAGATCTTCCAAATTAATGGAGTCATGAAATGAAAAAATTGTCTTATGCTTGAAATTATTACACTTTGTAAACAAAAATGAAAGCTTGGTTTGTGGTAAACTGGACGCTACCACTAAGTCGTTGAAATTCCCTTGTGGGTCATCTTTATACTTAATGCTCTTGATTGATATCGCGCGGCTTGGTTGGTCGGTGTTGGTGTCTTTTGACTGAAATTGTCTGTACAATATGATATCAAAACCATACTGAAAATTGTAAGCTTTCAAGAGATTGACTTTTAAAATGCTACATGACATGAGATGGTAAAAATGTCTCTCATAATAAAGAAAGGCATCTATCCATAATTACTAATTGTGTTTTAATCATTCACTACACCTAATCATAAATGTTTAAGGATAAAGAGAAATTTAATTGTACTTAATTTCTCTCTTAATCCAAGTCATGGTTCTTCAAATATCATCTCAATGATTCACCATTTAACCATAAATTTCTAATACATTGAAAATGAAACAACAAAAAACAAAAACAAAAAGTTTCTATTGATTTAATTTATGTCTCAACCCCACTAAAATAAACCAAATACCATCTTCAATATCTCCAAATATCTCACCTAACCTCAAATAGTTTCCTCATTACACTCTATTACTTATTATTCTCATCTCTCTTCATAAATACATGGGAAATATTAAGTATAATCTCTTCTGCTCTTCTCTCATGGTAGGAATTTCAAAACAACGTTGTCTAATTGTTCTACGGGATGATTTTTTTTGCCCGACATAAATTTGGACAAAATCACTATTTTTGTTGTTTAAAATCCATTTATGAATGTAGAAATGGATTTATCGTGCTGGAAAACCCCTAAGGCAGTGGGATTATATAGAAATAAGCACTCAAATATGCAAATCTAACAATTTCTCCCTGCATTTGGAGCAAATGGCCCCGGAAAATATAGCTGAAAAAAAGTCATTTCATAGAGCTTTAGACTAAAACTTTAAAAACTAAATCACTCATCAAATTTGATGGTTTTTACCATTACAATGTTCATGTTGACGGTTTTAACAAAAAAAAATTGACAAGTAAAATGAATTCTTAGTTATTGCCTTGACAAGTAAAATTAATTTTTAACAATATTTAGACACAAACAAATTGCCTTGACACAAACAATTTGACCATCAAATTCCATCCCTTCCTTCCCTGAGTAACTATGTTAAAGTACAGGTGCATGAATTTCAAACTATGATCAAGTAGGCATCAAAAGCATTTATTAGCCCCACCATATCCTAAGTTCCTCCACATGGAGTGGATCCCATAACTTTTTCACAACGTTTTGAATCCTTTATAAAAATCCATAGCGGTCCATACTCCATGTGAGGTTTAATGAGTTTGGACAACTCATTCCATTTCATAACACTACAAAAAATACTTTGGAAAGAAACCTAAAACCCGCCATATATCACTCCAAAATACCCCACGCAACCGAAGTATAAAAGAGAAACAAATAAATAATAAAATAATAACAATATGGTAAGCATACGTATGAGGGAGAAAATCATATGGATTCTCACGATACTAAAGTCTAGTTTCTAGAGGCCAAAGCAGTGTGAGCATACTGAAGTTCTGGTACACAAGCTAGTGACAGAGCAGGTGTAGAATTTGAAACACAGCCTGAGTAAAGTGTTTTTCCAGAGTTTGAGAGTGACAAGGTTTGAATCTCAACGAAGTGAATTTCATAAAGAACTAAGAAGAAGAAGAAGAAGTAGATAAATTGGCAACACGAATCACGCCACAAACATCATAGTGGGGTTGATAAATTTCTTGAATTTCTTACTGTTGATCCTGATCGTGGGGGTCGAGATGTGGCTGGCCACTAGACATAGCGGTGATTTATTAAGGTTTCTTCAGTGTTCCATCATAATAATCGGGGCGGCCATCATGCTGCTATCTCTGGCGGGCTTTATGGGGGCATGTTTCAGAGATCCCTCATGTGGCTCTATCTATTCTTCATGTTTCTATTGTTGGTAGCCTAACTGGTATACATCATATTCGCCTTTCTGGTTACTGGCAAGAGCCACGACCTCTCTGTGCCTGGGACGGGCTTCGAGGAATACAAGCTCCCCGATTTCTCCAACGAGCTCCAATATTGAATCAACCGGAAGATTCTGATTCTTATGTCATTTTTATCACAAATTTAATCATGATCATTGAAATTGAATAAGAGAATAACTATGAAAAAGTATCATTGGACCTGTTCATTTGTGATACTGTACAGAAATGGATGTAGGTGTCTCCCCTTACACATAGGTTGGGTCAAATGGTTGTTAATTCAAGCACTGTATTGATGGTATAATCCCCTCACCACATACAGTCTTACTCCATTTCACGCAAAAATCAGATGGTTGTTCAATCGAGATCTCTTCTGATAACATTCATCCCTCACCTCATCCAGTGTTATATGATTTCATGCAAAATATATTGAGTTGTACTATCATCACACTAACATCATCTTGAGATTTTCTGAGTTGTACTATCATCACACTAACATCATCTTGGGATTTTCTAGTTATTTATAGCTCTACAATCTTTTTGCAAGTAGCGTTAGGGCCTCCTTTAAATGTTGTCAAATTAGACTGCTTCTCGATGCAGAAAGGACTCGCAATATCTATTGCTTCTTTATTAGAACTTTATCGGATGTAATTTCAATATTTTCAGTGTTTGGTTCAACGGTTATCCATTGTTTCATGTGTGAATCACTTGTTTCCCTAGTTACAACTAGAGATCCCTAACTCTCCAAACACTGTGGCAGAGATCCAAAAATCCACCCAAATATCATCCTCCCTTCCAACTCGATGATCGCATGTAGTGGATTTAAGAAGCACCATCTCTGTTAATAATTTCTGACAATCCCCAACATTGGAAGCCACTAAGTTACCATCTATAAGTAGAGCAGTTACAAAACCAGTACCTCTACCAACCTCCTGCTTCAAGAACTCTGCATATGTTGTTAAGTAAACAACTTTAACAACCTTCTCAAGAATGTTGTCTATTTCATCCTTCATGTGGACCATAGCGTCCATAATATTCTTCCCAATATTTTTTACAATGAAAGTTGCATCATTATGACCGCCATGACCATCAAAGACACCAAAGAATTTCCATTTGAAATCACCAAGAACATTCACAATGGCCTTGTGGGTATCCTCCAGGAATTCTCGGCATCCATTTTTGCATGAAATCACATAACGAAAACCCTCCACATTGACCTCCATCCACTTCTACACAGAGGCGCGCGGTGCATCCAAGACCAACGATTTGAATGGAATATCTAGCCTCTATAGGTGTTTAATCTTGGGAGGAGGCAAAGAGAACTTTGGGGCAGGTAGACCATTCTCCTCCAGGATGACCTCCCTCTATTCCACCCTCTTGACCAGTCTCTTCTCGCTCTCGCTCCACGACAGTTTGTCGTCTTTCAGAAGCACAAAGAAACTGTGGAGAGATTCTAATGAAAAGTATTGGAGTGCATATATATATATCTATCTATATATATATATATATATATATATATATATATAGAGAGAGAGAGAGAGAGAGATTATACCTTCTCCACCACCTCGATCACGATGGCCCAGTTGCCTCCATACCTTATCCACTGCCTCAATCACCATGGCCTATATGCCTCCACCAACTCCGCATTCAACATCGACCGATATGACACACGTGGCAGTTTTTTATTTGTTGTGGATAAAATCACGTGGCATGTCTTAATACGTCGTGGACAGACGACGAAAGGCTCCAACAAAACCTCCCCGTATAGAATGCCTTTGACGTAATTATTTTGTGTGACTCTTTAAGAGAAATTATTTATTTACTTCACTTTTACAAACTAAAATTAATAAATAATAAAAAAAATAAACTTCTTAACTAATAAACATAAAATTAAAGCAATTTTGAAAAAAAAATTTAAAGGAAGAGTTTAATTTAATATAGCAATTAAAAGAATTATAATTTATAGGTACATTTGTACATTTTATTTATTTAGTATATTCCTAAATGACAAATAATTTATAGGTACATTTGTAAATAAAATTACATAACCACATTATTAAAAGTGGTTGATATATGTGGACCAGTGTCATTAATTCTTGAAGGGTGGTAAATGGTGTCGATTGGTGTATATCAACCACTTTTAATAATGTGGTTGTGCTAGTTACAACCAACATTTACAGGGAGGATTAGTATACCATGGTTGAGTATGGTTGACCATGGTTGATTATGGCTAAGTTATGGTTGATCCAGGTTTATTATGGTCGACATATAGTTGACCATGATTGTCCATATTTAACTATAGCTGACTATGATAGACTATGGTTGACGATGTTGAATTCAGTTGACCATGGCTGAGTATAGCATACTACAAAAGACTATACTTGACTATAGTTGTCTATGGTTAAGTATGGTTGTCCATTGTTGACACTGGTTCAGGTTATGGTTGTCATGTTATGACATCATGATATGTTTGTCACATTGTGACATTGGGTTATGTTGATCACATTTCTACGTCAAGTTCTGTTCATCACATTATGAAATCAAGTAAATTTCATTGTAATGCCAATCTTTCTTAACCCCAAAATGTGTCAGTTTTTTTTACTAAGATATTCAAGTTGCACAAATAACAAATCTCACGATTGATGAGGGATTCTTCTGATTGATTTTGACCATTTAAGGTCTCACGACTAGAAACTGTTCTGAGGACTTGAAGATATCTACTCCAATAATCACCCCCTATCTACTAAACATGACTCTAATTTTTATTTCATTGTATCACATCTATGCACATACATTGCATCAATTCCTACTTATTCAATACACATTTATAACAATCTCATCTACCATTTAATCAATGTTCACATCTATGCACATGCACTACATCAATTCCTACTTATTCAATACACATTTATAACAATCACATCTACTATTTAATCAATGTTCACTAAGTTTATGTAAATGTGTTGAACCTGGACATAATATATCTAGCTAGAAATTGACATACATAGATGCAGAAAAAATAGAAGAAAAGAGAAGCAGGAGAGAAAGAATGGAAGAATTCTCATTAACCAAATAAATGAATGATAATTTGAACATGATATACTCTGTATAACTCAACTAATGCGCATTGGAGAAGAATCCAATGCATCATAGTGGTGTTCTAGAGTAATCTAGACAGACACCAACAGTTATGGGAGTAAACTTCCACCTACTCTAGTCTCTCATGCAGTTACGGGAATGAAATGTTGCCTAGTCTGAGTTAACTAGTCTTTTAGTCTTTGGTTAACTGACTAAAACTGAGTGAAGTGAGGAGGAGACAAGCAAATCATGAGTAATGCGTTATTCTGGTGATGATCCCAAGGACAATGCACATTAGTTGGTGATTATCCAAATGTTGCATGGTGATAATCCCAATGTAGCATCTAGACTCCACTCAACTGATCAAACTGAAGTCAAAATTGAAGAGAATATTCTCCTAGAGGAATATGATACCTAAAATTTAGGAGACTGGATAATGACTAATAAACATAGGGAAAACCTTAGGAAAAAGAAATCCTATGTGTGTGTGAAATAATCCAACACCCCCCCCCCTAAACATCACTATGATGAAAATAAACAATGGGTCCCGACAACGAGGCCATGTTAGGTACCCAAATACAAAATATACACTGAAATAAAACAAGGAAAGAGGGAAAACCTCATGGGAGAAAACCCCCTTAAAGTACAATGCATGTAAAAAACAAGAACTGACAGTTGCTAGGTAAATGTGTCCTTCACTCCAAGACGATTGTGAAAAGAATGAAACTTTTTCTCAGTGAAGTTCTTGGTAAAAATGTTTGAAGTCTGTTCTACTAAAGGAAAAAACTACAGGTCAATGATCCACTCATGTACTAATTCCCAAATGTAGTGCATGTGGATCTTGATGTGCTTTGTCCTCTACCTATGAACTAGATCTTTGTATAATTTCAGAGTTCTCTGGTTCTCACAGCAGATGAAGATCGGTCGATGAAGCTAAATTCCCAACATTTCAACAATTTACCATGAAACAAAATAATGTAAAGCCTATAAAATATTCAATAATTATCAATGACACCAGAATAACATATAGCAATTTAAATTTCACAATTTACAAGCAAGTCAATAACATAAGTCACATTAACAAAAATGAAACTAACATCATCTAACCACCCAACATCCTTCACCTTCAAGGTTAGGACCTTCAAGACACATAAGAAGCACTCGTAATCTAAGATTCTTCTGATTGATTTTGATCATTTAAGGTCTTGGGACTGGCAACTATTCTGAGGACTTGAAGATACCTACTCCAATAATCACCCCATATCTACTAAACATGACTCTATTTTTTATTTCATCATATCACATATATGCACATACATTACATCAATTCCTACTTATTCAGTACACATATATAGCAATCTCATCTACCATTTAATCAATGTCCACATATATGCACATACACTACATCAATTCCTACTTATTCAATACACATTTATAACAATCTCATCTACTATTTAATCAATGTTCACTTAGTTTCTACTCAAATTAACAATTTTGATACACACAATGTACAATGAATAGGATGCACAATGGGTGCATCATTTAACATAATCCATGATAACTTTTACAATGGTAACAAATTCCACCTTTAAACAAAAAGGTTAGAGAAAATATGAAGAAATATTTCTAGTTCGATGATATCAATAATGTGGCTTATTATATGTGAAACTCATGATGAGGGTGTGAACAAACTAAACATAATCGCATGATATTAATCATTGTGCAACAAGATCATTCCAACACACATTCTTTAGGCAATTTTATATATTATCATTTCATAGATATTAATCATATTACAATGGTGGAGGGGATCGCCTTCATTCAAAGAAGATGCATGTTTAACCCCCTCCTTTCTTTAAACTTCATTTGTGACTTACATTTTACATTAAATCTTGACTCAATTAAGTGCGACAGACTCAATTACAACATGTTTATTTCTCTTTTTTTCATTTTTTCGACTAAATTACATAGTCTTCGACTTCATTGGCTCAACCATAAAGTCAATGCACAGAATTCTCCCTTGGACTACACAAGTCTCTATATGCGCATGAAGTCTTCACTAACTAGGACACTATGTGAAAATAACAATTGAGCTCATCAATATTTGCAAAATACTATGGTCCTAATTGACTCAGTCAATCTAGCTCCATCGACGAGGTCGATCAATTTCCTTCTTCTATCGCCCAACTCTGATATTCAGTCGGTGTGGAAGTCCGGTTGAATTTCCTACTCCTTTACTCTCTTTACTCCTTCGATCAAGGGTTGTCATGTAGGATATTTAAATGGCACTTTCAATTGATGACTTGGTCTACATGCCATTCCCGATGCTAGTTGATCTTTCATATGCCTCCGATGTTTAATTTCCTTGAACTATGTGAATGTGGATGCTTTTTCTTTTGGGTATGCATAAACATCCAAGAATTTATCGATGACCTTTAGCCATGTCTTAAAGGCTCCATTCCTTTCACATCTCTAATGCAACCACAATGTTGGCCATCATAGTGTTCCCTTGCAAATTTCCCATTGCTTTCTTGGTTTGATTCACATGCTACTTTCCATGTTGAGTTAAGGAAGAAGAGGGTCTTGGAATTCCTTTTGAGGATCTGGCCCACTCAGGTTATATTGTAGGGTTTCTTTGTATCAGTAGTCCTTTCCTTTCCTCTTCCTGATCTTGTTCTGGCATGTGCTGAAATTAACAACAGGTTGGAAATTTTTATGGTTACATTTTTGTTTCATGTACACTGAAAATCCTATGCTTCCTTTATTTCATGATTTCTCCTCATTATTGATATTGAAATTTGTTTGTCAAGGCTTCCTATATTGATATTTTTAGCAATATGCTTAATTGTTCTATGGTGCAAATATTGTGAGTTGGAATGCCCCACAAATGTTGACTATAAATATATTCATTGTCTTAGTTTACCCCAAATTGAGCTTATCATTCATGAAGCATACACATTCAGTCACAAAATTCGTTAGCATGATCTATAACATTAACTAGAATTCAACTAAACAAAAGAGAACACATTCCAAGAAATGACAATGTTGATCTTATTAGTCTACAAAAAAAACCCTTATACTTCCTTATAATTATGATCCCCACCATATTACAAAGATCATTTCCACTTCAAATAGAGAACCACAAAATATTGGCTCTTCATCCCTAAAACAACAATAACATAAGAAAATCCCATACATCTCCTCCTATCTTATCTGATATCCTTTCTACTCCTAGTTTTCTAAGATAGTCTCCATGCATCCTTATTAGGTTCCTACCCTCATCTCAACTACTTGCATCAAGATTTCACCTTTGATGGATCTTTTAGGATTATTTCTAGTCGAAGTCTTACCTAAAGATTGATACGAAACACCCATGATTGCTTTGTAAAGTACATTCTATCGAGGTGATATGATCTTCTACAATGATACTTCTAATGGCGGTCCTATGCTCCTCCATTGGATTACCTCCCATCTAGAATTCAATGACTAAGTCTATCCTTTCTCTATCATGACTTCTTCTAGACATGTTTTTGATAATGGTCCTGGCCTTTGAATTTTTCCTATTAAAATTGTCTTGTTAGTGTAAAATATTGACTTTGACTTCTACAAGCACTAAAATGTATTATCATTAAATTAAACTATTAATATATCATTAATAACAATAGTTAAGATGTTACCTTTGAATTACAACTATTTCTTATTATTATATTATAAATTAAAATTTATACTCATTTAAGATGTTATCTCTGTATTACAACCATTTTTATTATTATATTATAAATTAAGATTTATAGTAATTGTTCCCATTAAATACACAAAACATTGAATTACATAAACATATTTGTTCCCATTAATTAACACAAAACATTGAATTACATAAACATCTTTGTTTATATTTAGCTAGTGTTCCTACATCCAAGCATATTGGTAATGTGTGGAGTAAAACTAGATCATGAAAATATCGCTATATGCTTTGTGTGGAGTTTTTCTAGGAGTATTAATTATTTAATTGTAAAGTTTTGATTGTGTGGCAATGTTGTGAAATATCACTTTCATAAAATTGCATTTTCCTTATTTTTCTCGAAATCAACTTAGATTGCGTATTTAATTCGTTGATATCACATTCAATACCGCAAATAAATTAAGTTGCTCAATAAAGAACATACATGAATATGACTAGCACAGCTGTAAAGTGGCTGGCAGCTGGTGAACGTTTGCGACTGGTGATTGCTGAAACACATATAGAGCTGAGGAAATCCAAAGGTTAATCTTAAATGTGGTAACTTCAAAGGTTAATCAGTTAAATGTGACAATCATATGGTGGTACAGTAATTTCTTAATATGATTAGGTAAATGTTAAAAAGTAAACAAGTTAAATGATACATTCAAAAATACAAGGAAGTTATGAAGAGTAAATCACATTCATTGATTTGGGAGGACGACTAAAAATATGCCAGCATCTTCAATTGTTAGCCATCAGATTAGAATTTTAGATTAAAAACTGATTAATTGTGCCCATCTCCAATAGGTATACGCCTTTCGGTGTAATAAGATTTTGGGTAAATAAACGTTTTTAAGTGAAGAGAAAAAGGAAAACATCTGTATTTACTTTAAAAGGAAATAGTTGACATAAGACAAAGATATTTCATACCTAGGTCGGATATCTGATATCTAGGGCAGGTACCCACATGACTTAGATAGCTAGGGCGGATATCTAGAGTGTAGAAAGTTGTTGAAGGGGATTAACCATGTGAGTCTTGGAATTTTCTCTCCAATTTTTAGGAATTTAAAATGTGAAATGATGTGAGTATCTCATTTTGAAAAAGAAGTGAAATCGGGGTGGCCATCATAATAACCATGGCGTCCATAATAATCGACACGACCATCATGATGCTATCTCTGGCAGGCTTTATGGGGGCATGTTTCAGAGATCCCTCATGTGGCTCTATCTATTCTTCATGTTTCTATTGTTATTAGCCTACCTGGTATACATTATATTTTCCTTTGTGGTTACTGGTAATGGGCACGACCACTCTGTGCCTGGGACAGGCTTCGAGGAATACAAGCTCCCCGATTTCTCCAACTGGCTTCAATATTGAATGACCAGGAAGATCTTGATTCTTATGTAATTTTTATCACAAATTTAATCATGATCATTGAAATTGAATGGGAGAATACCTATGAAAAAGAATCATTGGAACTGTTCATTTGTGATACTGTACAGAAATGGATGTAGGTGTCTCCCCTTACACATAGGTTGGGTCAGATGGTTGTTAATTCAAGGACTGTATTGATGGTATAATCCCCTCACCTCATACAGTCTTACTCCATTTCATGCAAATATCAGATGGTTGTTCAGTCCAGATCTCTTCTGATAGCATTCCTCCCTCACCTCATCCAGTGTTATATGATTTCATGGAAAAATTCTTGAGTTGTACTATCATCACACTAACATCATATTGAAATTTTCTGATTTGTACTATCATCACACTAACATCATCTTTAGATTTTTTGGTTATTTCTAGCTCTACAATATTTTTGCAAGCAGCATTAGGGCCTCCTCTAAATGTTGTCAAATTAGACTGCTTCTCAATGCAGAAAGGCCTGGCAATATCTACTGCTTCTTGATTACAAACTTTATCGGATGTAATTTAAATATTTTCTATTTAAAAGAGAATGATGTCTATTTAAAAGAACTAAAGGAAGGAATAACATCCTACATAAAAATGTGGAAAGACACTATCGGAAATGATGATTCACCAATTGTTACAGAGGAATGGAAAAATAAAGTAGAGTATTGGGAAAGAGTTCTTGGTACATTAGATTAAATCTATAATGATCATACAATAGTGGAAGTAAGTGATTCATCTTCTGAGGATTTTTGGCCCAAGACAAGGCAAATTGTCAATGCTAACTGTAATGCACTCTATGTAATCTCAAGTATTATGGATGAGGATTTTGATAATGTGATAGATGAACCAGTATATGTTGGAACCAAGTGCAACAAGACGAAGCCAACAATCAATCCTATGATTGATGTTAAAAAAGAAAAGATGTTTCTAGTTAGATCAGGAAACAAGGATGAAGGGGAGATGATTTGGATGGCAAAAGCCACCTCAGATATCTTCCAAGATGATCAAAGTGAGACTCTTCATGTAAAGGTTGATTGGTGGAAGCCTAGTTCAGGGAAATACAGAAGAAAAATATTAGAAAAACATTGGGTACCAAATCCTGATGACACAGAACTTGAATCTATTCCAATTAATACCATTGTTTGGGCATGGATGCCAAAGAAAGAACATTGCAGGAAGACCAAGATAAACAAATGTGGTGTAGAATTTGTACTTGATCTACTCGAGTGGATACAATTGTAACATCCCGCTTTGGCGCACTTACAAAACTTATTCTTTGAGGACACTTGCTCGCAAGTGATCTGGATTTTATGATGATAAAACTTTTTCCTTCATTATGATGCGTTAAGTTATATGACAGAATGTTTTTACTACTTTGATGTAGACAGGTGCTGCTGACTCAGTTTCATTGAGTGTGCAGGGTTTCGGACCTTGAGGATGCAGAGGCATCGGTGGAACTCCCTTGGACTCCAGATTGAGTCAGGGAGTGGGCTATTTGAGTCATTTCATTTATGGTGATACTGTTTTGTTTTGATGATATGCTATTGATTTTATGATATGTTGTTGACATGATCTGACATGATGGTTGATGATGTAGGCTGACAATAGCTTGCCGACCAGACTCACATATGGAGTAAAGGGGCCACACATGAGTTCCAGAGAGATTGAGGGAGAGGTGTGGACAGCAGCCCTGCCACAGCCTACTAGCACTCCCGCCATGGCTCGAACTGTAGGTTAACGATTACCTAGTTCGAGAGGATCCACGATGCCGTGAGGACAGACTGCGACAGTTACTCACGATGATTCTAAGGGGCACACAATAAGGCGGGGGCCTTATTCCTTAGAGCCCTTAGTCTCCCACAAGCTCACCTGGAGGAGTGTTGACTCCAGGGGTTATAGAGTCTACCAATCCGTCAAGCCAGCGAGTGGCACCCTTGGAGCACGTGGTGCATCCTGAAGGGCACGTCGCGCAAAGAAATGCAAATCAGCGAGTGGCATCCTTGAAGCACGTGGTGCATCCTGAAGGGCACGTCGCGCAACCGAAGCAGACAAGGTGAGTGGCACCCTTGGAGCACGTAGTGCATCCTGAAGGGAACGTCACATTGATGATGAGGATGAGACAACCTAGATGACCCTAGACCTTAACGCCTGATAAAATTAAAAAAAAAATAAAAATGACTCCCCTAATTAAATTGTCGCCCTATTCAAATCAAAACCTAAATTAAAACATCTCTAAGATAAATTTGACCATCCCTAAGAAAAGATCCTACAAAAATAAACCTAGGGCGTAAACTAAAACCCACCTAGGTGTTAATTAAAGTCTTCTTCAAAGTAAAGGGGGTAAAGTAATGGGGGAAATAAATTAAGCAAAACCCTTGGCTTTTAAATGATAAAAAAGAAATAAAAATTTATTAAAAGTATGGCAGTAT
>JASDQU010103950.1:209614-221895 GCA_032191745.1 Picea mariana
AAATTTTCCTATAGTACTTAGATATTTCCTCTCTTAAATGCCACATGTCTGACCAAAATTGGATGTGCCAAGTGGAAGTTAGGGTAATTTTCCCAAACCTCGCTGATTTTTGAAATTTTTGGGAGAATAAACTTGTATAGAATTCCATGCGCCCAATATTTTGTATTTGATTATGAAACATGTACCAAAAACACTATAGATTGTACTCTTTCCAATTCAACTAGTCTCATGGAATTTGGATCATCTATGAAGAAGATAGGACTTCTCTACCCAAAACACATGTTTGAGACTAGTTATAGAACTAGTAAAAAATCATATCTTCCAAAACATGTATCTCTGAAGGTACAATTACCCAGAAGCTACAATTTGAACCACCAGCTCCTTTTTATGTYCTATAAACATCACCCAAGTTTCACTCCGAAAGAAAATTATAGTGAAAATTACAAGATGACTTGCTTGAGGAAGAAAAACCCTAGGATCAAGGCTCTGATACCAAATGTTATGATACAACACCTTAAAARTGATGAAAAGACAATGAATTGCAGTCCACTTTGAGTGAAAAACATCMTTTTACAATATATCCAATTTATAGTACAATGTGATATGATATAWGATTATCCTAATACTACATATCCTTGATATATATATAGGAGACAAAGGGGTACAATTACGATGAAAGGTTGCAATGAAGGATTCTAACTGACCCACACATATAACACTAGAAATGTAATAATTTAATATCTAATAATTAATAAGRGTTTTTATACATAACATGGGGCTTTGCCTAGGGATTAACAATAAGATGCTTGAAAACATCAACATTTGTAGGTTGCATCCAAGAAAATGTTTTGACYRTAAAATATGAACTAACATACCCATTGAGACATGGAAGAATTTCATGAAGAATTTTAGTACATAATTTTATCCACCCAAGTATATGGAACAATAACAGAAGAAATGAGAACATATAAATTAATTTAAAAGATGAAATTGTACATAATTATAATAACGAATTCCACTAACTTGGAATTACTGATAAAAACATGTTACTTGTCTTAAAATACATCATTTTTCTGTTTCCTTATATCTAGAAAAGTTTACTATTGACACACCTCCATAACAACTCCATTATTATATCAAGCTTCAGGATAAATTAAATGATAAAGGATGCTTCTCTTCCTAACATATAGGTTTGCCTTTCAAATAGAAATTTTAGATGACCAATGGAAGTTAAAGAACAAAAATGTATACCCAATAGACTAATCAAGAAACAAGTGAGAGTGGAAATAAGCATTTTAAGTAAGGTACTTGTTAGGGGAAAAAAACAGCAATCGGATCATATAGTAAAATTGTGTAATTACCATAATTTAGCTTAGTATAATGCATCTAAATGCAATCCTCAAAAGACATTGTTATCATGAATCTCTACATATAATGTAGGCTCAACTACACATCATAATAATGGTAAAGGAAGATAAATAAATGAATATAATCCTAGATCATTGAATTTATTTTCATTGTCATCAACAACCCTAGCCAACTCGATCATCATCAATAAAGAGGAAATATCGAAAGACTATTCCATACACATACATGGTGAAATACAACCCGATGTATCTAATTCTGGACAATGACAATGATAAGAATTATACATTTGAATAAATTATCAAGAAATTGGTCCTTTCTCCAATTCCACATCAGGTTCCTTAGAACAAAAATTAGATGAAAGAAGGAAGCAATCTATGAATCACCTTATCATGCAAGTAAGAACTGATCGTCAAAGGGCACATTCAACCTACCTTCTTGTGGTAATGTAATCGATTCCTTAGTTCTTCGAAAAGATGGGACATGGGTTATGTGAATCAACCACGTGGATCCAACAATATTTCAATAAAGAGTAGGTATCCTCTCCATGGAATAGATGATTTACAAAAAAATTTAGAGGATTTTAAGTTCTTTAAAAAACATGAAATTAAGTCAAGATAACTGTAAATCCCTATAAAGTTCTCAAATGATTGGAACACTACATTAAAAAATGTGAAGATTTGTTTTAGTGATTTCTCGTATTTGTTGGTATAACCAATGAACATACTACTTTAATGAGTTATATAAATGACGTTCTTAGGCATTTTGCAAGAAATGTGTAATTGGATAATATATTGTTTTATAGCATATCATGGCATGAGAATTTGCAATAACTTCAAAATGTGATTAACACTCGAATATGACATAAAACATGTATAAACTTGGATATGTTCTCTTCTAGAATAAACATTATCAAGTATATGGAATATGTGATCGAATTCGTGGGAATTTTTGTCAATGGATAAAATCCAGGTCATTAAGCACTGGATCACTTTTCCTTACCTACATCATCCATTTAAAATAGATATTTATGTTTTAGAGTATTCCATAGGATTCATGGTCACTCAATATGATCACCCAATAGAATTCCATTTCTTTGCTTGGGGTTTCAAATCTAGGTTCCAAAGGATTTAGCAATAAATACCCCATAGATTGTTCCATATTCAATATTCAGGTATTAAAGGTCTCACCCAAGACAAAATGATAATCACAAGGACCATAGATTTTATGCATACCATAAAGGAACAATACATACAAGAAATGCCCCATTCATAGCCATGCATTCACTTTACATTCCTTCATAAAATTCATCTAAGTGTTGTGAAAAATGCTAAATAACACACATACATTCAAACCAAATATACAAGATACAAAGAGAAATGTCCTCCATACTTTCTTTATTACTCTCAATATCCCTCAAATACAATTACTATAGAGGTCGAATCCTACACAAAGTGCATTCAGAATAAAACAATAAAACAACAAAGTGCTCAGATCTGGATCCACTTTCTTTCTCGTATTCATTGAATGTATTTCAACATAAAAGGAACTACAGAAATAGAGGTATAACTCATCTACAACTAGCTTAGCAATAATAAACTCTCTTATTTGACCAAAACCCAACCCTTACATATCTACATGCATTCTTTTTATCTCCCACGAAGCATGAAAATCATAAGAATATTGTCATCTCATCCACAACCTCTTTCTTGTTTTTCGAGTTTGAGGAGGATAACATGTTCTCGGTATAAATCACCTTGGGTAAGTTCATATTCTTAGGTTTAACAAACTAGAAGAAGTAAGGGTTCATCCCGATATGGGCCCTTCAATGTATGGTTTTATGAGTGTAGAGAAGGAAAACTCGGTTATTTTTCATGTTTGGGGAATTTGAAAAGAACTTAAAGTAAACTTTTTGGGTGTTAATTTTTCTAATCTTAGTCTCGGCCTGAAAAAAAAAAAATAATACGAAGGAAAACTCTTCTACTCAATATTTGACTAGATTATTCATTTTTCATAGTTAGTCGGTTTGGACCGAAAATGGTTTAAATTTGAGCCCAACAAATGACTCTTCATATTTTAACGAGCTCGAAGGTCCCAACAAATGACTCTTCATATTTTAACGAGCTCGAAGGAGGACGATGTTTTCTTGGAGATATCACAAGGTTATAAAATTATTATGCTTTATATCTTCCCTCTTAAACAAATCATCCTCGCAAAAAAGTGTGAGCGTTTCCTTAAAAAATGACAATCACGGAAAAAACCAAATGACACGTAATATAAATGTGAAAAAAGGTTAGATAAAACTAGTTTGCAAAAAGTAAAAATATTGTTTGGGTAAAAATTTTGGTTCATTTTTACCTTTCACTTGTAATTTTCCTTTTCACTTGAGTTTTTTCTATTGATAATGAGAGGGCGGTGAATCAATATCAAGTACAATTTAAAAACTTTTTCAACTTATACTTAAATTATTCAATTATATTTAATGAGAAATGAAAAATAGTATAAGAATTACATCAATACACCACAATTCACCATGCACAATATATGAGAAATAATCAATAGTTATTGTTAAAGGGAAGTAATGACTTTCGAAAGTAGCTCCAACTTCCAAATATAAAGGGATGGATAAACCTCCAAAAGGAAGATAGAATCCTCCAATATCAAGAGAGGGTTGAACTCTCCATCCTTGCCCCTTCCTTCCACCCCAAAATATACAAGAGATAATAAAAATTTACATTAAATCATCACCATCAAATAACCATCATTTACAACCAGATAATGCTTCTTCATAATTCTTCAACTTCCGCAATTCTTCAATTCTTAGAATACTCTAATCCTGTAGATAATATAACTCAATGTATTATTTGAAACTCCTTCAATTTTCACTCCTTTAATTCTCCCCAAAAATAAGTTATAGAGAGAATGGTAGACCTTATTCAATTCTAGTTTATTCAGTGTACGTGTACAGAACGCCTCGCACTCAATATTTAACATTAGATTTTGAAATTTGCACACAAGAGACTACAACCTGTACTCTTTCCAATGAAATCGGTCGCACTTCATTTGGATTATCTATGAAGAAGTTATGATTGTTTTACCCATAACACATGTTTATGACTAGCTTCACGACTAGTCAAAAACCTAGTCTATGATAATTGTAATGTATATTTTACAGGTGTTTTGGATAGGAGGAGATATATCACTAAATATGTCTCACAACACAGTTGTGGAAGGCATGTTGGAGGTGGAGTGACTCCTGGGGAAATCCAAACTCTTGCAAGTTAGACAAGCAAGATCATGAAACCAGTTTTATTAGAGAAGTTGTAGTGGTGATTGGCTTCTCTTGGCTTGCAGAAAAGGTGATGAACAAAAGGAAAAAGAAAGGTATTAGGCTAATTGTTGTGAAGGTGGAGATTGTTGGGATTTGGTGACAATGAATTCCTAAAAGGATGGATTTGGATCCTATTATTCTGCGTTGGTTACAACCAAATAGAGCAAGTTAGAATATGGATAGGGATTGCATTTAATAATCACTTTCTTCTAAATGTTAGCCTCTTGTAATCTCCATAATCTGAATAATAAGACAAGCCTATGCTTGGTGGAGGTAGCCCAACTTTGGGTGAACCACCTGTTATAATTTGTGTGTGATTGTTAATTATCATATGTGAATTGTATTTTCTGCATTTGCAATTCTAACTACTAGATAGAAAAGAAATAGAGTGCAAAATTTGTTTGGGTTTCTTTTTTGTTAAGAACATTTCATAGATTTCTTTTAGTGCTTATAACAGTTTCTGAAACTATGGCAATCATATATAAATCAACATGGAGTGGTCTTACTGACATATATAAATTAACATTGAGTGGTCGTAATGACAGTAAACCAAAAACTATTGCAATCATATATAAATTAACATTTAGTGGTCGTAATGACAGTAAGCCAAACATATCGGAATATAGAGTAACGAATCAATCTATCTTGACAATGATTAAACCTGAAATTGGAGGGTACCATTTCGTAGTTAGGAAATGAAGACTAATTACAAGTGAGGAACTCATACCATCTGCGTCGGTGCGGTTCACGTGCAGGTTGTTTGCCATTCGTCGTTCGACGAACAATTGTAAACCTAAAAACAATAGCCAGTGGAAGGAGATGCTATCACACCAATCAAATGGAAGCGGTCGTGTGTACGAAACATGCCCTAATAGATTATTTAACATTAAAGTAGAGGGGGATGCAGACCAAAGTAGAAGAGAATCTACACATATATAGCCCATAAAAGTGATTGAGGTCTACTAGCCTACCARGCATATGGATATTTTTGTCTAGTTGYTAACTTCCACAYGACCAGTTGTTTKAATAATGTATTTTGAGTGGCCATGGCACAAWGACAGCCAGTTCTCCCCAACTGTCTCAGTTCTCGTCCACACAGAAAGCAAGTAATAACATAATAAAGTTATGTCCTACAGAAACTGTCACTCTGTCTAATAATTTACTACAATTTGGTTGTCAAAACGTACGTCGATGGAAGATGTCACGAGCCAAACACTTCTCGCAATCTTTCTAATAATTTATTACAATTTCGTTGTCAAAACGTTCTCGTCCACACAGAAAGCAAGTAAYAACATAATAAAGTTTATGTCCTACAGAAACTGTCACTCTGTCTAATAATTTATTACAATTTCGTTGTCAAAACGTACGTCGATGGAAGATGTCACGAGCCAAACACTTCTCGCAATCTTTCTAATAATTTATTACAATTTCGTTGTCAAAACGTAGGTCGATGGAAGTTGTCACGAGCCAAACACTTCCCGAAACAGGATGGAATCTAAAAAAGTATAATGATGGTACAAAAGTAAAACACGAGGTAATGATTCAGAAGTTTCACTGAACGCGAACACTCTTGCCTGTAAAGAAAGCAATCGCAAGGCATGCTTGGACTGCAGTGCAAAACTGTCGGTTGTATTATTTTATTGCGTCTGTGTGGTCCTTTAGTTGTTACGAGACTCAATGTCTCGCAATCTCAGAGCTGGGGTTAGAGTTGAAATTATTAAATAATTGCTCCATCACATGACCGGAATCCATTTTTAGTGGCAAGGTTTAAGCATTTCACCATTCAAATTCTTGTCTAGCCATTAAATTGTTTGTCAAAGATGCAAGCAATGGCTAGCTTGTATTGTCTCTGATATTATACGAAGTATTGTGCAGTTAACAGTTCAAATTGGAATACCGTGTAATATATAGAGGTTGTATATATGAAATAAAACTTGTTACTCAACTTTTTCTTGTATGAATAGACATGTTTCTATAACATAGTAAGGTCATGCGCACGGTGAAAAAAATGACAGATCGTGGCGCTCAACATATTTATTATTTTAGAATGTGAATATATTTCTTTCTTGGTACATTGCATTTTTTTAATGATCTACTAGTTACAGAGCTCATCACAGAAAGCTATTCAAAAGCACTAGTTCAACTTATGGGAAACTTATCAAAATCTAAAATCTTCACGACAGGCTTAAAAATATGGCTTAAATATTAATGAATATGCCAATTTCCATATTTTATTTTCAAAATATTTACTCTTATAGGCTTAATAACCTCGTGATATAACCTCTCAATAGAGATAAGACACATGTAATTAAAAATTAGATAATAGTAATTAAAAATCCTCATTTAAAAATTAAGAAGAAAATAATTCGAAGCCGTCTGAGAGCTTTGGCATTCAAACTCTCCTTCTTTCTCCATCTCTTCAGCTATACCACAATAGTATAAGTATCTCTTCGGAGTTTTCATCTTATTTAAAATTATTTTCCATTCTTTCATTTTTCTTGATTTATGGTGTGCACTGTTGGAAGATTCACAAAAGATACTTAACTCATCCGATCAAATTTTGAAGAGTTGTCACCCCCTTGACAGCCATATCCAGTTAATGATGGAATTTTAAAGGGACAATAATAGAAAAACCAAAATAAGTTTTAGGCACATCAAAGGGGATAATGATAGATAAAACAAAATATTTTTTAGGCACATCAAAGGGATAAGTTAACCGACTAATTGCATCTATAAATATATTTATGTAATTCTGATTTTGAGTAACAGAATTTTAGGCTTTGTTAATGTTTGAATCTGAGTTTCTAAACTCATGTTAATGTTCAGATTTATTCCAAAGTATTTATTATGTTGTAGCATGCATATTTTGTTTTATGTGGTAGTTTGAAAACTTCATTTAAATCTTTATGTTGTGAAATGATTTGTTGTAGTTTTTATTGAGTTTTTAGTACAAAAGTACTAGGTTGATTAGTTGTTGCATGCAATGATTCATTGAAGTTATTTTGCTACTACAATATGAGTTTTAGTTTGTCATTGTAATTCTCATGTTTTGTTATAACTATATTTGTTGTAATAGCGTTTTCTTCTTTGTTGAAACACATGTTGAAACAATTGTTGTAGAAGAGAGTATCGATCTTCGTTTATGATGCAGGAGTGATGCACTTAAGTTTTTTTGTAATATCTCTTTATTGTTTGGTGAAAGTTGTTGAAACATAGGCTAAAACACATGCTCAAACAATGGTTGTAGTTTACTAGTGTTGTTACATAGTGCTAAAAATCTTGTAGTAATTGTTTATTGTTTTCTTAAGTAATCCACTCCATCATTCATTGTGATATTACAGTTGTCAATATTTCTAGTTTATTGTTGTAACTAAATAAAATGATTTTGAATTTGATTTGAAATGGATAGAAACAGTAGTTTGTCTCAACGAGAGATTCATGTTTGGACTGAAATGAATTATGATTCTTGGTTTATCAGAATGAGAACAATTTTTCATTCTCAAGATCTTAGCGAGTTGTTAATATTGTTTATCGAGATCACCAAGAAACATAAATGGCTCTGAAAAATGATCAACGTATTTTGTTGAAGAAAAACAGAAAGAAAGACAACAAATCCCTTGGTCTTATTTAACAAGGCCTAATAGAAACCATATTTTCAAAGGTGTGAAGTGCAATGTCTTCAAAGAAAGCTTGGGACACTCTTAAAACTAACTATCAAGGTGTATCCAAGGTGAACATTGTCAAGGTTCAAAATTTGAGAAGGGACTTTGAGAATCTGAAGATGAAGGACAATGAGTCAATTGATTGTTTCATGACAAAAATCATGAATGTTTTGAATCAAGTAAGGCAGTATAATGAAGACCTCTCAGACAAGAGAGTAATTGAGAAAGTTCTTAGATCTTTTCCAAAGAAATTTGAATATGTACTTGTACCCATAAAGGAGTTTAAAGATATTATTCAAATTCATATTGATGAATTAACTATATGTCAGATTGCTCATGAATCCAAGAAGTCTAGATATGATAATACATTAGAGAATGCATTCAAATCCTAGTTGCATGTTACTAGAGGCAGAGGCAAATGAAGGTTTAGTAGGAGAGGAAAAGGAGGTCAAACCACTAATCATAGAGAGAGAAAAATGCATTTACAATCCAAAGAGAAAACTCACTAGAATCCTCCTAGTTTAAGCAGGAGTAGCATCCTCGTAGTAAGGAAATCATAGGTATAAAAAATATAAGGTACAATTTTATTATTGTAAGAAATTTGGACATTATGCTAACAAGTGTTGGAAGAAGCAAGAAGATGTTGGAAAACAGTCTGCACTCATGACAGAGGAGTGAGAGGATGTCCAAAAACCCATTTTTTATGACTTGTAATGCACCCATGAAAGTTGAAATGATGTTTTATTTTTTTACAGTGGATGTAGCAATCACTTGACTGGAAACAAATACTTGTTTTCTAGTTTAGATACGAGTATTCAGTCAAAGGTAAAGTTGGGTAATGATAGTAAGGTAAGAGTTAATGGTAAAGTTGTGATTCATGTTTATGCTAAGAATGATGAAAGAAGAAAAATAGATGATGTTTATTATGTACCTGGTATGAAATATAATATGATAAGTGGTGCACAATTGATAGAGAAAAAGTACATAGTTTTCTTCAAGAACAAGTTATGTACAATTTATGATAAGTATCCAAGTAAGAAGTTTATTGCGAGAGTAGAGATGACAAAGAATATAATGTTTCCGCTTATTATGAGAAAAATATGACTCACTCTTTGAATGCTTATAAAGATAAAGGTTTGGATGAGTCATGGTTATGGAATTTGAGATATGGCCATTTACATTTTGGAGGTCTAGATTTGCTGCAGAAGAAGCAAATGGTGAAGAGGTTGTCGAGTATTCAACAACCAACAAGCTCATGTGAAAGTTGCATACTTGCACAATATCACAAGGATAAATTTATTTATGGAGTTTTGTACAGGGATAAATCTCCATTGAAACTTGTTCACAAATACCTATGTGGATGGATGCAAACACCTTCATTGATTCGTAATGTCTATTTTATGACTCTTATTGATGATTTCAGTCAAAAAAATTGGGTTTGTTTGCTAAAGATTAAGTTTGAAGCTTTTGATATATTTAAGAGGTTTAAAGTTCTCGTTGAAAAGGAGAGGGGGAAATATATTAAAGTCTTGAGATCATATAGAGGAGGTAAGTGTATGCTAATTGATTTCATGAAGTTTTGTTAGTCTCATGGAATCAAGAGAGAGCCTACTACTCGTTATAATCCACAACAAAATGTAGTAGTTGAAAGGAAGAATCAAACCATTATGAATATGGTTGAAATTATGTTGAAGGAGAAGCATCTTCCAAATGAATATTGGGGCAATGCATTTATTTTTTCAGTATATATTATGAACATGAATCCAAGAGTGTGAAGAACCAAGTTCCACATGAAGCTTGGAGTGGTAAGAATATCAACATATCTCATTTGAGGATTTTTGGGTGTGTATCTTATGCACATGTACCTGAAGAGATGGAAAAGTTGGATAATAGAAGTGAGAAATGCTTCTTTATTGGATACAGTGAGGAGTCTAATGCATATATACTCTATAATCTCGTCACCAAGAAGTATGTTATCAATGGAGATGTTGACTTCAAGGAACAAGAGGCTTGGGATGGTAGTATTGATAAAGTTGTTTCAGGGGGAGATGAAGTATCCCATGGAGATTATGATGGAGATTAGCAGGTCATACATGATGGACAATTGAAGCCACAATCACATACTCCTGTAGCAAGAACTTTTGTAAGACAATCACTAGGAGTCATCCCATCAGAACTAAGAATTCCCCAAAAAAGCAGGATCATAGGTAAGTGATGAATCAAATCCTACTTTAGCTTCATTAAGAAACATAATTAGAGGTAAGAAGACTAAAATTTTAAGAGAATTATATGAGAAAAATGTGAAATAAATCAAGTTTCAATTTTTTCATTAATTTCATATGATCGTGTAAATTATGATGATGTTGTTAAGAAATAAGTTTGGGTAGAATCTATGAATGTGGAAATTGACGCCCTAGAAAGGAACAATACTTGAGAACTTATAGATTTTCCTGAAAATAAAAATTGTATTCCTATTAAATGGATTTACAAGACCAAGTTAAATAATGAAGTTAAAGATGAGAAGCACAAGGCAAGGCTTGTATCTCATGTGTTCAGTGAACAACCTAGTATTGACTATAATGATCCTGTAAATTTTGCATTAATTGCATATGATCTTGTAAGTTTTGATGATGTTGTTAAGAAAGAATTTTGGGTAGAAGATATGAATGAGGAAATTGATGCCATCTAAAGGAATAATACTTGKGAACTTGTATATTTTCCTGAAGTTAAAAATTGTATTGGTGTTGTTATCCCCATTTTGTAGATAAGTAAGGAGATGATGTCTTAAGGCCCTCGAGTTGCAGATATGGACTGTCGAGAGATGACATGACCAACAATACCCCTTTGCACAAGTGGAAAACCCACTCACCACAAMAGATGGTCACAGGTTTACAAATGGCATCCACCACATCAGTTGGCTTCTAGAAGGCARTGGGCCTTGCTCCATGGKGTACAAGTGAATATTATGGTGAGTATCATTTGAATACCTAATCTATTTGATTATGTTGTATCTCAKATTGYTCWACATTTCATGAGATGTGCTTGGAAATTATGCATCTTGCCCTGCTTCACCTTGGTGTTTGACATTGTGCCATAGTAAGTGCTCTTCTTTGCAAATGGGATTTTTGTTGTGAAATCCCTTAATGAACCATGGTACCATTCCCAAACATACTTACCATAATCCCTTATTCCCCTTTGTTTCCTTATCTCTTGGGATTTTAGGGTGTATTTACCCAAGAAGGCATTGTCCCTCATTATATGGGAAGAAGGGGGTAAAGGTCTAGAGCGGTTGGAGTTGGGTAAAAGATAAAATCCATATATGAACCTTCCAGATTATTTGCCTAGGGATCAACCGAGAAATAAATAAAACTCTTATCTCTGAATAAAATGGGACCCATAATATAACAAATAAATGCCTGAAAGGTAGATTGAAGGATAGGAGGTCTGATCACAAGTTGACCTATAACGTCCATGGATATATAGTGGTATGGAATTGTCATTATATGGTCACCAAAACCGGGCAGTGACTCTTAATTGCATGGTTGGGAGAAAGGGGGTCTCATCACAAGCGAACCTTCTCATTTCCATTATGCATTTGTGGGTGACATTGCCACAATTTTGGTTACCAGGAGAGGGAAGAGACCTTCAACCTCTCATTTTTATATTATGAAATAAAATATAAAGAAAGAAATATAAAAGACAAATTATGGGCTTGCAAAATGCGCATTGAGGACGAAGGTGTAATGTCCCCACTTTGGGACATCATCACAGGGTAGAGATTTATGATGACCAGAATAGCCAGATGGGTGCTAGAGCAAGTACATGGGTATTTGAGAGGCATTGTGGGGTCCATCTTGCATTGATGATCATATTCCATCATTATGAGCCATTCCGCACAGGTTGGCTTTGGTTTCGTTGCATTC
>JASDQU010103950.1:234572-250609 GCA_032191745.1 Picea mariana
AATCCAGCAGAAACACCCATACCTTTAGGCACAAAATTAAGCAAGAATGATGAAGGTCCCACAGTGGATTCTACTTTATACAAAAGTTTAGTAGGCAGCTTGGTGTATCTTACAGCAACTAGGCCTGACATCATGTATGCAGTGAGCCTTGTTTCCAGATTCATGGAATCACCAAAATATTCTCATTGGAGAATGACAAAACGAATTTTGAGATATGTTGCAGGAACTCTCAATTTCGGTTTATGGTACACTAAATCTGATAGTAATCAACTCTCTGGTTACACAGATAGTGACTTTGCATGGAGCCTAGATGATAGGAAAAGCACATCAGGATATGTTTTTCAACTGGGCACGAACCTGATTTCATGGGCATCGAAGAAGCAGCCAATTGTATCCATATCTTCTGCAGAGGCAGAGTATGTAGCTGCTACCTCAGCTTCTTGTCAAGCTGTATGGCTCAGAAGATTATTGAAAGACATGTCACAAACAGAGAAGGATCCAACTCCTATCTTCTGTGACAACACATTAGCAATTGCATTATCCAAGAACCATGTGTTCCACAAGAAAAGTAAACACATGGACACTCAGTTTCATTTCATACGCGAGTTAGTCAATAATGGTGACATTGCACTACAATTTTGTGGTTCTCGAGATCAGCTTGCTGATATTTTCACCAAGCCACTAGAAAAGTCAGTTTTTGACTTCCAGAGACAACACTTAGTCATATTCAGTGCTACTGATTGTAACTGTTGAGTCTAAGAGGGAGTGTTAAATATATTGTACCCTCAATAGTATGACCATACACTGCCAGCTATACTGGACAGTTGTACTTTCTATTTTTGTCTTGCTTGAGCATATATAGCTCAACCGTCTTACATTGTAACTATCTTCTGAGTTCTCTACTTCTTCATACATTTCAATATACTGTTCTATTCTTTCTCTCTTCATTTCTCTTTGCTCCACAATTTATCACGGAATCCATTTTTAGTGGCAAGGTGTAATCATTTCACCATTCAAATTCTTGTCTAGCGATTAAATTGTTTGTCAAACATGCAAGCAATGGCTAGCTTGTATTGTCTCTGATATTATACGAAGTATTGTGCAGTTAACAGTTCAAATTGGAATACCGTGTAATATATAGAGGTTGTATATATGAAATAAAACTTGTTACTCAACTTTTTCTTGTATCAATAGACATGTTTCTATAACATAGTAAGGTCATGCGCACGGTGAAAAAAATGACAGATCGTGGCGCTCAACATATTTATTATTTTAGAATGTGAATATATTTCTTTCTTGGTACATTGAATTTTTTTAACGATCTACTGAAAAATTATAGATAGTTACAGAGCTCATCACAAAAAGCTATTCAAAAGAACTAGTTCAACTTATGGGAAACTTATCAAAATCTAAAATCTTCACGATAGGCTTAAAAATATGGCTTAAATGTTAATAAATATGCCAATTTCTATATTTTATTTTCAAAATAATTACTCCTATAGGCTTAATAACCTCGTGATATAACCTCTCAATAGAGATAAGACACATGTACGAATTAGATAATAGTAATTAAAAATCCTCATTTAAAAATTAAGAAGAAAATAATTCGAAGCCGTCTGAGAGCTTTGGCATTCAAACTCTCCTTCTTTCTCCATCTCTTCAGCTATACCACAATAGTATAAGTATCTCTTCGGAGTTTTCATCGTATTTAGAATTATTTTCCATTCTTTCATTTTTCTTGATTTATGGTGTGCACTGTTGGAAGATTCACAAAAGATACTTATATCATCCGACCAAAAGATACTTAACTCATCCGATCAAATTTTGAAGAGTTGTCACCCATTTAATGATGGAATTTTAAAGAGACAATAATAGAAAAACCAAAATAAGTTTTAGGCACATCAAAGGGGACAATGATAGATAAAACAAAATACTTTTTAGGCACATCAAAGGGGCAAGTTAATCGACTAATTGCATCTATAAATATATTTATGTAATTCTGATTTTGAGTGACAGAATTTTAGGCTTTGTTAATGTTTGAATCTGAGTTTCTAAACTCATGTTAATGTTCAGATTTATTACAAAGTATTTATTTTGTTGTAGCATGCATATTTTGTTTTATGTGGTAGTTTGAAAACTTCATTTAAATCTTTATGCTGTGAAATGATTTGTTGTAGTTTCTATTAGGTCGATTCTCTGTTGCATGCAATGATTCATTGAAGTTATTTTGCTACTACAATATGAGTTTTAGTTTGTCGTTGTAATTCTCATGTTTTGCTATAACTATGTTTGTTGTAATAGCTTTTTCTTCATTGTTGAAACACATGCTGAAACAATTGTTGTAGAAGAGAGTATCGATCTTCGTTTTTGATGCAAGAGTGATTCACTTAAGTTTTTTTGTAATATCTCTTTATTGTTTAGTGAAAGTTGTTGAAACACATGCTCAAACAATGGTTTTAGTTTACTAGTGTTGTTACATAGTGCTAAAAATCTTGTAGTAATTGTTTATTGTTTTCTTAAGTAATCCACTCCATCATTCATTGTGATATTACAGTTGTCAATATTTCTAGTTTATTGTTGTATCTAAATAAAATGATTTTGAATTTGATTTGAAATGGCTAGAAACAGTAGTTTGTCTCAGCCATAGATTCATGTTTGGACTGAAATGAATTATGATTCTTGGTTTATCATAATGAGAACAATTTTGCATTCTCAAGATCTTAGCGAGTTATTACTATTGTTTATCCATATCACCAAGAAACATAAATGGCTCTGAAAAATGATCAACGGATTTTGTTGAAGAAGAAAAGAAAGAAAGACAACAAATCCCTTGGTCTTATTTAACAAGGCCTAATAAAAACCATATTTCCAAAGGTGTGAAGTGCAATGTCTTCAAAGAAAGCTTGGGACACTCTTGAAGCTAACTATCAAGGTGTATCCAAGGTGAACATTGTCAAGGTTCAAAATTTGAGAAGGGACTTTGAGAATCTAAAGATGAAGGACAATGAGTCAATTGATTGTTTCATGACAAAAATCATGAATGTTGTGAATCAAGTAAGGTAGTATAATGAAGACCTCTCAGACAAGAGAGTAATTGAGAAAGTTCTTAGATCTTTGCCAAAGAAATTTGAATATGTACTTGTACCCATAGAAGAGTTTAAAGATATTATTTAATTCATATTGATGAATTAATTGTATGTCAGATTGCTCATGAATCCAAGAAGTCTAGATATGATAATACATTAGAGAATGCATTCAAATCCTAGTTGCATGTTACTAGAGGCAGAGGCAAATGAAGGTTTAGTAGGAGAGGAAAAGGAGGTCGAACTACTAATCATAGAGAGAGAAAAACTCATTTAGAATATGAGGACAAAACTCACTAGAATCCTCCTAGTTTAAGCAGGAGTAGTAGCCTGACAGTAAGGAAATCATAGGTATAACAAATCTAAGGTACAATTTTATTATTGCAAGAAATTTGGACATTATGCTAACAAGTGTTGGAAGAAGCAAGAAGATGTTGGAAAACAGTCTGCACACATGACAGAGGAGTGAGAGGATGTCCCAAAACCCATTTTTTATGACTTGTAATGCACCCATGAAAGTTGAAATGATGTTTTATATTTTTACAGTGGATGTAGCAATCACGTGACTCGAAAAAAATACTTGTTTTCCAGTTTAGATACTAGTATTCAGTCAAAAGTAAAGTTGGGTAATGATAGTAAGGTAAGATTTAATGGTAAAGTTGTGATTTGTGTTTATGCTAAGAATAATGAAAGAAGAAAAATAGATGATGTTTATTATGTACCTGGTATGAAATATAATATGATAAGTGGTGCACAATTGATAGAGAAAAAAGTACATAGTTTTCTTCAAGAACAAGGTATGTACAATTTATGATAAGTATCCAAGTAAGAAGTTTATTGCCACAGTAGAGATGACAAAGAATATAATGTTTCCGCTTATTATGAGAAAAAATATGACTCACTCTTTGAATGCTTATAAAGCTAAAGGTTTGGATGAGTCATGGTTATGGAATTTGAGATATGGCCATTTACATTTTGGAGGTCTAGATTTGCTGCAGAAGAAGCAAATGGTGAAGAGGTTGTCAAGTATTCAACAACCAACAAGCTCATGTGAGAGTTGCATACTTGCAAAAAATCACAAGGATAAATATGGAGTTTTGTACAGGGATAAATCTCCAATGAAACTTGTTCACAAAGACCTATGTGGATGGATGCAAACACCTTCATTGATTCGTAATGTCTATTTTATGACTTTTATTGATGATTTCAGTCAAAAAATTTGGGTTTATTTGCTAAAGCAGAAGTTTGAAGCTTTTGATATATTTAAGAGGTTTAAAGTTCTCGCTGAAAAGGAGAGGGGAAAACATATTAAAGTCTTGAGATCATATAGAGGAGGTAAGTGTATGCTAATTGATTTCATGAAGTTTTGTTAGTCTCATGGAATCAAGAGAGAGTCTACTACTCGTTATAATCCACAACAAAATGGAGTAGTTGAAAGGAAGAATCAAACCATTATGAATATGGATCAAATTATGTTGAAGGAGAAGCATCTTCCAAACGAATATTGGGGCAATGCATTTATTTTTTCAGTGTATATTATGAACATGAATCCAACTATGAGTGTGAAGAACCAAGTTCCACATGAAGCTTGGAGTGGTAAGAATATCAAGATATCTCATTTGAGGATTTTTGGGTGTGTAGCTTATGCACATGTACCTAAAGAGATGAGAAAGTTGGATGATAGAAGTGAGAAATGCTTCTTTATTGGATACAGTGAGGAGTCTAATGCATATATACTCTATAATCTCATCACCAAGAAGTATGTTATCAATGGAGATGTTGACTTCAAGGAACAAGAGGCTTGGGATGGTAGTATTGATAAAGTTGTTTCAGGGGGAGATGAAGTATCCCATGGAGATTATGATGGAGATTAGCAGGTCATACATGATGGACAATTGATGCCACAATCATATACACTCAGTAGCAAGAACTTTTGTAAGACAAACACTAGGAGTCATCCCATCAGAACTAAGAATTCCCCCAAAAAACAGGATCATAGGTAAGTGATGAATCAAATCCTACTTTAGTTTCATTAATAAACATAATTAGAGGTAAGAAGACTAAAATTTTAAGAGAATTATATGAGAAAAATGTGAAATAAATCAAGTTTCAATTTTTTCATGAATTTCATATGATCGTGTAAATTATGATGATGTTGTTAAGAAATAAGTTTGGGTAGAAGCTATGAATGTGGAAATTGATGCCCTAGAAAGGAACAATACTCGGGAACTTATAGATTTTCCTGAAAATAAAAATTGTATTGCTATTAAATGGATTTACAAGACCAAGTTAAATAATGAAGTTAAAGATGAGAAGCACAAGGCAAGGCTTGTAGCTCATGTGTTCAGTCAACAACCTAGTATTGATTATAATGATCTTGTAAATTTTGCATTAATTGCATATGATCTTGTAAGTTTTGATGATGTTGTTAAGAAAGAAGTTTGGGTAGAAGATATGAATGAGGAAATTGATACCATATAAAGGAATAATACTTGGGAACTTGTATATTTTCCTAAAGTTAAAAATTGTATTGGTGTTGTTATCCCCATTTTGTAGATAACTAAGGAGATGATGTCTCAAGGCCCTCGGGTTGCAGATATGGATTGTCGAGAGATGAAATGACCAACAATACCCCTTTGCACAAATGGAAAACCCACTCACCAGAATAGATGGTCACAGGTTTACAAATGGCATCCACCACATCAGTTGGCTTCTAGAAGGCAGTGGGCCTTGCTCCATGAGGTACAAGTGAATATTATGGTGAGTATCATTTCAATACCTAATCTATTTGATTATGTTGTATCTCATATTGCTCTACATTTCGTGAGATGTTCTTGGACATTATGAATCTTGCCCTGCTTCACCTTAGTTTTTGACATTGTGCCATAATAAGTGGTCTTCTTTGCGAATGGGATTTTTGTTGGGAAATCCCTTAATGAACCATGGTACCATTCCCAAACATACTTACCATAATCCCTTATTCCCCTTTGTTTCCTTATGTCTTGGGATTTTAGGGTGTATTGACCCAAGAAGGCGTTGTCCCTCATTCTATGGGAAGAAGGGGGTAAAGGTCCAGAGCGGTTGGAGTTGGGTAAAAGATAAAATCCATATATGGACCTTCCAGATGATTTTCCTAGGGATCACCCAAGAAAGAAATAAAACGCTTATCTCTGAATAAAATGGGATCCATAATATAACAAATAAATGCCTGGAAGGTAGATTGAAGGATGGAAGGTCTCATCACAAGTTGACCTATAACGTCCATGGATATATAGTGGTATGGAATTGTCATTATATGGTCAACAAACCAGGGTAGTGACTCTTAATTGCATGGTTGGGAGAAAGGGGGTCTCATCACAATCCAACCTTCTCATTTCCATTATGCATTTGTGGGTGACATTGCCACCATTTTGGTTACCAAGAGAGGGAAGAGACCTTCAACCTCTCATTTTTATATTATGAAATAAAATATAAAGAAAGAAATATAAAAGACAAATTATGGGCTTGGAAAATGTGCATTGAGGATGAAGGTACTACACACCCTCTAAAAATGCAACCATGAATGAGACACTACAACCCCTAGTATCCACCTGATACACTTTACATGGCTTAGAGAGGGACCTCTTGGAGGCTCTCCTTGACCTAAGGAAAGACCCACCCAATAGGACACGTTGTCAACCCTCCCATACTTAAGCTTGACAAGTCGCATAGTGTCTTTGAGTTGTTAATTGTTTTATATAGTAATATTTGATGCACATGCTTAGATGGATTATTAATTGATTGGATCCACTTATCATGATGTTATGTGATCCATATTTTATAAGTAGAACGAAATGAATACAAATTATTATTACTCTTAACAAACAAACACAAGAATAACATAGAGACAATAAAAGAGATACAATAAAATTGGTTTCTATTCAATAATAAAATGTGTTGAAAATGTAAAATGCAACGCAAAGAAATCTTGCTAGAATGGTGGCAACTTATCTCTTAGAAGAGATGTGATAGTTGGTCTCCTTCACAAGAAGATTGTTAAAATGAGGCTCTCCAAGACTTTTTACAATAAACATGAATGCAAAAATCCTAGACATCCAAAAATCTAACCCTAGGAGATGAATTTCCAAAATTCATGTGGGCCCCGTTGGGGTAAGTTAGTACATCAACTTCCTCGGGTCGTAACTTTTGCATACAATCTTGATTTTATGTGCATGATAGCTCGTTGGAGAGTTCTATATGAGGAATACACATGTATTCATCATTATTGGAATTTGACTATAGTCTAACTGTGGTGATCCCAAAAAACATTATTTAGGGCCTTAAAATGCCTCAAAAGTCAGGGACATGAAAACTAGGAAAAAATGCCAAACTTGAAAACTGCCAAAATGAGCCAGTTGGAATAGGTGGGAGGCCACAAACATCCATATGGATCAATCATCCCCCATTAGGAATAAATGGTCTCCATTTTTTTGAGTGTCCCCATCATATAAGGAAATTTCTACTGAATTTGGCCCCAGGTTAGCCACTTGCCTTGGTGCAAGAGTTGTCCTACTTTGATAACTCGATAAAGCTGGATCCTTTGATGGCAAGTGCCCTTAACCTGTGTGTCCACAATATGATCATTGGATTCCTCTTGAATGCAGTCATGGTTGAGCTATGTTGGTGTCAACTGTTATGGAATCTTTGAGGTGTCTAATAATGGTGGGAAATATGATCGAAGGAGATCCACGTTGAACATTGGGTGTAGGCCAAGGAAAGGGGAAATGTTGAGCTCCGAAGAATTCTCACCCATAGCTTTGGTGATGGTGTAAGGTCTGTAATAAAGTGGAAGAATCTTCTTATAGGGCCCAGTAATGAGGTCTTTCTGCAAGTGTAACCACACTTTGACTCTCACCTGAAACTTATGTGGCAACCGGTGTTGATCATGGTGTTGCTTGTACTTGGCATTGGAATTCTATAAAATATCTAGAACCTGTTGGCACATGTGCTAGATATGCTCAATGAACCAAGAGGATTTTTTAGCTTTAGCTGGAGCAAGTGATAAATTGGCCCGGGTGGTTGCAAGAGGTAGTGCAACATCTATGGGACACAATGGTTGGAATCCCAACCCAACCTGAAAGTGCTTGTGGTCGGTTGAGATATGTAGGGCTATGTTGTAGCTATGATGAACATAGGGAAGACTCTCATCCCATGTGTGGGGGTTCATGGAATTCTACATGCACAGGATATGCACGATCATTTGATTGGTGACCTTAGTTTGGCCATGTTTCTAGGGGTGGAAGGTAGTGGATTTGGTGAGATTGGTGTCAAGCAGTGACCAAAGGATCAACCAAAATATGTTGAGGAACCGATTGTCCCAATATGAGAAAATGGTGTGTGGCATTCCAAAATGTACCCAGATTCATTCAAAGAAGAGATTGGAAGTGGCCTCTGTTGTGATGCTCTTCTTGCAGGCGACCATGATCACCATATTTGAAAAGTTATCAAAAGCCACAGAGACACAGTAATTTCCCCTCTTGGTGGATGGAAGGCCTGACATGTAGTCATTGAGATGGATTTCCATGTCTCATCAGCAGTAGGAAAGGGGGTATAGATGCTCTATTTCTTAGTGGTCAGTTTGGAAATAGTACAGGCAGTGCAGGACCTGATATACTTGCTGACATCCTATCGATGTTTCGGCTAGTATAAATGTTTCTGCAACACTGCCACTATCTTTTCGATGCCAAAGTGTCTTTTGATCCGATTGTAGTGGGCTTCCCAAATTAGCTTTGCTTGCTCGCTTGATGGAACATAGAGATGGACTGGATGGTACAATAGCCTGTCCTGAAGATAGAAATTAACGACAACTGAGTTTGCACCTGACATTTTGTATGTGGTGGAGAAGTAAGGGTCTCTCTCATATATTTTGGTCCATTTGGACATCTCATGGCCCCAAGATTCTAGCATTGTGGCAAGTGTTGCAACTGGAGGTCAGTTGAGGGAGTCAAGGACTCCGTTGGTACAACATTTTTTATACTTGATGTTGAGGTGGAACTACTGCAATTATATGGACCACTTCTAATGGTGGTCATTCTGCAATTTTCCTTGTGTCTGCATGAACTACAGTGGCTTATGATTCATGTCGATGAGTGTCTCCTTATTGAGAATGTAATGTCTCCATTGGTGGCAAGCTTGCATAGTGGAGTGCATTTATTTTTCATAAGTAGGGTACTTACAGAAAACATCTAATAGTGTCTCACTATGATAGGCCGCATAGTGGTCGCGATGAGTGAGAATTGCACCCACAACATAGTCTGAAGCATTTGTCTCGATCTCAAAGGGATGTTGCAGGTCCGGTAATGAAATTATTAGGGCTGAAAACAAGCACTACTTTGATTCATCGAATGCATTTTATTGGGAAAATCCCCACACAATGTTTTCCTTACCACTACCCCTCGTTACTTGCTTGAGAGACCATGTAATATGGGAGAATCCCAACATGAACCTACGCTAGAAATTGGCAAGGCCTAAGAATCTTTGAAGCTCAATGAGTGTGGTTGTGGCGAGCCAGTCCTGGATGACTTGGATCTTGGTTGGACCCACATGCACACCATGCTATTCCATGATGTAGCCTAGGTACTGGACCCTGTCCATGCGAAAGGATCATTTTTCCAAGTTGGCATATAGCTTGTGTTGGCGCAGGGTGTGCAAAACCTATTGAATATAATACAAGTGTTCTTCCCAAGTCTTGTTGTATATGAGGATGTCATCCAAACACACCACTATAAAACTATTGGTGAAAGGTTGTAGGATATCGTCCATCATTCTTATTGGCACAAGGGCAGACCTGGGGTTCAACACTCAAGAGTGCACCAACAAAACCCTAATTACCGTCCCTTTCGGTAAAACCTGCGAAGAAGATGAAGTCTCACCCGAGGTAGAGGTAGGGATGGTTTCAGGACTCAAGTGTCTCAAACCTTAGCTAGGACATCGATCTGTGATTATATCTATTACAAGGCACTTAGCATAGATCATTCATCAATATTTAACCCTTATGGTACTTCCCATATGGCATAGAACATTGTAGTGAATACTTAGACTCAAGATGATTCAGTACTTAACCACAAACATAGATTAGATTCAATAAATCAAGATCTAAACATTTTATATATCAGATCCAACATGCATTCCTTTATCATAAGCACAGAAAATAACTAGATTTACTTAATCACATCAAGCACTTAGCCAAAAGGAAACAACACTTAGGTCAACTTACAGAGCACATTACACAGAGTTACCATGGTTCACCCCCACCCTGGGGCTACATCCACAAAGTCTTCTTCTTCATATTATCTCGGTCAAGAAGTTACAACATGGAGCTTCAATGACCTTTACTTCACATAGGAAAGAAGATCTTCATAGCTCGCTAGATCCTTCTTCCTTGCGCTCAACAAAAAACCACAACAACTTGCGCTTAGCATTCCTATCTCCATACAATCATGCACATAGCACTTGCAATAAACATTTGACCACATAGGTCTAGCTACTAGCACAAAGCCTTTAGCTATACATTTTCACTAAGCTGTCCCTGCTACTTACATTACCTAAGTATCTATTTATAGATTACAAAATGGGATAAAATGTGGGTAAACCTATGGGCTGACATCCCTTTCCCTTTACATCAACCCAGAAATCCTAAAAGGTACCAAAAATAGGTCTTTCTTTCTTTTTGTTGCGCTCCATCTTTGGCAAGATGTCGTAGTCCCAAAATGGTCAAATATGACCAAGTATACTTCAAAACTTGGTCAAGGGCCAACAAACCCCCAACACTCACCTGTGACTCGTCCCAAGTCACTCAGGTCTGTTCAATTCCATCTGGAATGCCTCGATCTTGGATCAATTTTCTTCGACCTACTGCAGTGCGACAACCTCTTGCTCAGTAAGTTCCTGGATCACTATGTCATTGAGCGGTCCTTCCAGATGTTGTTTTACAATGATGACAATTGGTTCGAGTTTGACTGCCTAGCTTTCAAGTTTAGTGAATAGTTGGCATGCCTTTTCTTGGATCAGCTGAAGTCCTTGGGAGACTTCCATCACTTTACTTTACAGTGAATGTACCTATTGTTGGACTATATGCTATTCTGCGAACCTCTTCATTCTTTGTATTGGTGTCAAAGCCTTTATATGTGCTTGTAGTGTGTCTGCATGTTGCTTGGCTTCCTGGAGTTGTGCCTCCAATGTCTACAATTCTGGAGTCTCTGTGAGGGTCTCATAAGTCTGGGCGCTTTTAGCACCTAGTTGCTTACATTCCAAGGAAAATATTTTTAACTGACCAACTGTGCTTCGAGCAGTGGCCTCTCTTAGATCTCTAATTTCCTAAGGGGTATCGAGCATGATGTGGAGCTCCAGATCCGTGATGTGCTGATGGAGTTGTTGGATTACATCTTCTAGTTGGGTCACCTGCTGTGGAATATGGTCTTCCATCTTCACCTCTATGACTGTCACAGAGTGCAGTGCTTTGTGAATCCTTTCCTAGACTTCAAGTTGTTTTGCTAGCAACTGTGCCTATCCCACTTCACTTTCAGGGAAATATTTTCTCTTTCTGCCTCCTTCCGTTGTTCTATATGTGTTGTTTTTTCTTGCATAAAAGCCTGGGTGGCTTGCGCTGTGTCTTCTTGGGCTCGTCAAAGGTGATATTCAAATTGATCAGTGATCTGCTATAACTGTGTGGGCTCATTGCATGTTCTTGATGTTTCTCTTATAACGGGTGTTGTAGACACTACTTGGCTGGACTAGAGTGCCTGCTGCACTTCTTTGAGTTCGCGTTTGATTCAGTTGAAGAGATCCTTCTGCTTTGCTTCTTTCTTTTCTACGATCTTGAGTGAAACATCATTCAACACGACAATTAAGAAGTTAAAGTCATCTCGGGTAAGGGTAGTTTTAAGCATGGTTCGGGTAGCCTTAGATTTCTTTCGGGAGGAGGGTTTTGGTGGTGTCATATTTATTTTCATGGAGGGATCCTCCTCCTCTCTTGGTGGAGTCACTTCGACTCTATTTTTCTCCACTTCTATACCGCCTAGATCATCACCATCACCTCCCTACGTAGGTGATATCGAAGCAGTCTTCGCATATGTTCTAGGGATATCTTCAACTTCATTATCCTTCTTATTACTTCTTGGCCCAGGTGTATCCGACATAGCTTCAGGGCTTTCCTCGTCAGACATATATGCGGGGTTTGCTGACCATTCCTTCATGATTTTCTCCAGGTCGTTCTCTATCAGCTTGTAGTAGGATTGGAGTTGTTGTTTATGCTCATCACCACACACTATAATGTAGATGAAGTGGTGATCCACACTAAATTTCATCAAAAGTCTAAACCTATGGACTGCATTCGAGGTGATTCACGGTGTAGAATGAATTGCAGTTTTCAGTTGTTTGAAGTAGGTGTGGAAGACAATGTTAGACTGTCACTGCTTGTTCATGTCATTGGAATACCACAATGTACATAACTTTGCGGCTAGTGATTCAAAAGGTTCGATCTCTGGGAAAATGGCTCCCTCTGGAAGCTCCCAAGCGATGAAAGCTATGAGTATGAGTAGCCAACTAAAGTGGAACTCATACCCTTGGTCTTTCTCTCCTCTCCAATCTAGCTCTAACTGGTTGACAAGATACTGCACCCAATTCATCTGTAGTCCCTCGATGCACTTCCCTGCGAGGTCAACTACGAAGCCATTCACCTGTGTTGGTCTATTCTTATGAACTAATTTGCCCACAATCAACTAACATGCAAGGCACATTGCGACGCTCTGGATGGAGGCTACCTTATATCCTCACGTGCCCTTCTCTACATTGCCATAAGTTTCCTTTATCCGTTGTACTAGTGCTCTATGAGAGGTCTTTCCTGGGTAAAAGTCATGTCGGTCAGGGCCTTGCATGATGAGTCCTGTGATCTGATTGATTAGAGTCGGATCCAAAATAATGTGGTGGTCCAACCATAAATATCCACCGTGATAGCAAGACAGCACCAACCTAATGCATGCGTTCACTTCCTGGTGTCTAGCGAAGTGAGGGATCTTCATTACGTTGATTAGTGTGGACTGCACAAGGTTCTGGGTCCAGGACCACGGGACAATCTTAGGATTACAGCCTTTGTTCTTAGTTAAGCATTTATGCGGAACCAACATGTTGTAGGTTTTGCGATCTCCAAGGTTAAAATCACTGAATTTTAGTATTGCGAGATTATCCTTGTTAACACGTACTACACGCACTCCTTTCGGAAGATACGTAGTGATGAAGTTGTACTCAAAGTCTCTGGGTACATTTTCGTGGTTAATATTACCATTCAAAGGTAGGATGTAAACTCGTAAAATGTGTGGGATCAGCTTGGCATTTGCAATATCATCTTTGTGCTTTGTTCTTGTCTCGGTCCTGGTTCTGGAAGGTGTTGCGTCATGAGCAGTGAAGGGAGAATCATGGAATCCTCCTGACAACGATGCTTTCACACCTGCAAACATCCTTCTCTCTAACATGACTCTCTCAGCCATTAGGTAAGTCAAAAATTCTTCAACTACTTTCTCAACAGCGTTGAGCACGTCCGACATATAGCTTGGGTCCACTAGCTCAGGTGTGAAAATGATTTCTAATATTAAGATGAACAGTAAAGAAACAAGGCAATGATCACAGGGTGAAGTAATCTCAAGGTTCGAGCTCAAATTCTCACTTAGAAAAAAGTACTCTAGGTGCATGGAGCAACAAACTAAGTAGGGAGACTTAGCAAGGGTCTGCTTCCCACAGATATAGGGCTTACATTAAATCAGTTCTATTTGTTCTGGTGTTGTTCAATGGTCTAGTGGGAACCCATAATTGATTTTCTACCCATTCGGAGCAGAAGTCAAACGAGTATATAATTCCAATGACTATATTACTGTGCCATGGCGAAGTGTCAGATGGCAATGTTCTGATATCTCGACGAAGCTCGATTCTTGTGATGTTTCCTTCTGCGGGGTTCCTTCCAGAGTCGTTTGTAGCTTTTTTATTTTGGCCCTCTTATTACTTTGATTTCTAGCCTCTTTCCCAGTGAGCTTAGTCTCGGTCACCCTCTTTCCATTCTAAATCTTATCTTCTCTTGACATAGTCACTTTGCTTTGCCTAGGATCTTTCCTCAGATCCAAGGGTGATACTCCTTCATCATATTGGTTATATATTTCGGTCTTCTGTGGTTCCTCTAACGCTCTTATAGCTTTGACATCCAGGTTCCTGGTGTTTAATAGCAGGGATCTATTCTCTTGTTCCTCATCAAGTAGTCAATCCTTCTAGTCATAAATTCCATGAGTTCTTGCGTATTCTGTTCGAGGGATTCCTTTTCTTCTTTCCTCCAGATATGGTCTTTTTCAATCCAAATCTTCCCTAGCAAATATGGAAATGGGGAATGGTCCTGAATAAATCTAATGACTTCGAACTCTTCCTCTATCAAATTTCCATGGGTATTCATAGCTATCTGGGTAATTCTGCCACATAGGGTTACCATTTTTCCTTTAAATAATCCAATAGTTCCTAGTGAAGGAACAAGAGCAGCCCTTCCTAGGGTTTCCCAAGTTCTTTCTGTCATAATATTCATCGATGTTCCCTCATCTAGGGCACAGTCAATGTCGAAGTCTCCTATGCTTACTTTGATTTTCTCCCGATCTTTGAAGATTTCTGACAAAATGACATCCTTATGATCATCTAGGGTTTCTTTTATTTTCAGTAACATGATCTTTGATTCTCTCTGGGGTTCTTCCATAATTTTAGTCTCTTGATCTCCTTCAGAGTTTGTTTGTTCCATATTCATTTTTTCAAGTCTATCAATCATTATAGGGAAATCCAATACTTCATGGTCCATAGATTTACAATAGAGGCATCTAGGGTTTCTCTCAGGATATTCCCTAGTAAGATGGCATGGTATTCTGCAACTGTAACAAAGAGTTAATCCTCTCTTTCTCTTCAATGACCCCCAACTCTTCTTGTACTACACGCTAGGATCATAATGGTTGGCCTGCAAAAATTTCTTTCTAGGATCCTGCATCCACTTGTTAGTCCAAACATTCTTTCTATGCATAGGTATAACATATCTATCGTTATACTTATCATATCTATTCATATCAAACTTTCTTTCATCCATTAATTCCCTAGTTTTTAAGCTGTGACAAAATCTATCAAACATACCTAGATCCATGTTCTAGAAACAAAAAGTTTCACTTATCTACCGAGCACAAAGCTTCCAGATCTAAGAACTTTTGACTATTTTTAACTTTATTAGAGAACAAAGATTACAGGTCTTACCTCTTTTTTGCAGATCTGACTTCTTTCTTTCAAAAATTTCCACTTTTACTTTTCTTAGAGGACAGAGCGTTCAGATATCGCTTCTTTTCTTCGAATCTAATCTTCCTTTCTTCAGATCTGACCTTATTCCTGGTAAAAAGCTACACAAGTTGAGTAAAACGATGCGCACTAGGGAAACATATCTATGGACAGAGCTTTCTTTTGCACAATGTTTCTTTTCCTCAGTTCCTAGCAATCACAGTTTCAAGTCCCGGCAATGGAACCATTTGTTGGCACAGGGGCAGACCCAGAGTTCAATGCTCAAGAGTGCACCAATAAAACCCTAACTACCAGCCCTTTCGGTAACACATGCGAAGTAGATGAAGTCTCACCTGAGGTAGAGGCAGGGGTGGTTTTAGGACTCAAGTGTCTGAAACCTTAGTTGCGACACCGATCTGTGATTATATCTATTAAAAGGCACTTAGCATAGATCATTCATCTATATTTAACCCTTATGGTACTTCGCAAATGGCATAAAACATCGCAGTGAATACTTAGACTAAATATGATTCAGTACTTAGCCACAAACATAGATTAGATTCAACAGATCAAGCACTAAACATATTATATATCATATCTAATATTCATTCCTTTATCATAAGCATAGAACATAAT
>JASDQU010103950.1:254847-271977 GCA_032191745.1 Picea mariana
TCAAAATTATAGTCATAATAAAATAGATTCTCTGTAGATTGTTGCAGTATATTTCATTTCTTAAAAACATAAGTTTAATAATAGATACATTGTTGTGGAAAACAATAACTCATTATCATTCCTTTCATGTTTAAGGAACATACTGTTAAACAATTGTCAAATTGACATATCAAATTCTGATTAAAAAAAATGAAAAATAGTCATTAGAAATATAACAAAATTATTCACAAGTTTTGTTTTTACTGTAAAGTGAAATTCTAAATAAAAAAAATACTTTTGTATGCCGAAAGTTGAAGAACTTGTGAAAATACAGTTTTTTTTGTCATAAAACAAGCAAAAGTGTTACCCATCTTCATGATTCTACCCACATATGTTTAATGAGTTTCTACAAAATCATGAGCATCATATCAATCATATAAAACCATCAATAATGAACACATAACACAACAAATGATAAAGGATTTCACCCCTCTCTTGTGCTATATCTCCTAGTCCATCTTCCCTTCAATAATTTTAATTATTCTTAAAAAGTGTTTTTTTAGTGCCCATAATACAAAATAGATGGCTTTAGTGGCTCCACAATGTCCAAAAACCCCTAGATGGTATTTTTTGGCACCTGGTTTGGCCAAAAAATGAAGAAGTTACACCTCCTGGAAGTTTTCCCCTTCAAGCTTGTTGTACCTACTCACCAAATTGCACCCATTGTGTGAATAAATCAACCTTTGTGTGTTTTCCATGCCAAAACCCAGCACACGCAACAATCTGGAAAACAGAATAAATTGTAGGATCGATTGCGCTGGTCCCCAATCCTTGGCTGAGAACTCGTTCATATGGCCCCATGTGGCCAACGACCTAATTGTTGGGCATCGTCGCCTAGTTCCTTCGGGCTTGGCTCATGGTCATGTGGATAACATGTAGTGACTCGGGATATATATTTGAAACCTCGCGCTAAAAATTATAGAGTGTGGTCATGTGATATGTGGTATGAGTCGGGGGCTGGGGCATAGCCCTGACCCTTTAGTCCGCTGACCAACCATTTGTTGCAATTCAAAACATTTAAATCACATATAATGTTAAGTCACATACATGGGTGGGCTGGTAGCCTGGTCCCTGACAAATATTTGACGTTTCCATCCGGAGGTCAGGGTTTCAAACCCCATGGAATTCACCACTTTTACACACTGGAGGGGTGCCATGTTGCAGCCCATGACTAGGCCACGTGGCACCATACAACTTTCCAGAAATAAAACATGTGTCGGCAACCAATTCCCCCACCTGTCTACCACATAGCCTGCCCAGTCTACATGCCAAATCATCACTTTTCACAGTGGCCAGTCCATGTCACCTACTATGGTGGTTATGTACCCTACCACATCATCACTATACAAACTTTACAATCAACACAATTTTGCTTGTTTGGCCAAATGAAAAGAACATAATATCTCACTCATACAACATTTGTTTGAACACATTCAAGTTGCATTAGGATCATGAGGACGAGGCCTATGCACATGTCCGTTTTGAAGCAATTCCGAGCACTTTGAGTTTTGGGAAAAAATTGATCCCCTGGATCACTCCTCCCAATGGGGAAGCTTTTGGACCTCCAAAATACTACTTTTAGTCTATCTAAAGATGACGGTATAGTTCCCTCACCTTTCCAAACTCAATCCATCTAGCCTTGCTTGGATTGGTGCCTTTGAGACCAATACAAAGGTAATCAACATCCCCTCGCTTTGAAGACCTTGTCTTCCTGTCAAGGATTGTATCTTCATGTGATTCTGAAAGAATATCTAGCGATAAATCTTCAATTGATGGAATCTGAACATGCTCTCCTTGATCATCAATCAAAGGAGGCTCATACAATCTCAAGTTCTCAACATTAACAACATCATACATATGCACATAAGGAGGCAAATCCAAAGGGAAGGTATTGTTACCAATCTTTTCAAGTAGCTTGAAAGGACCATATCTAAGTGGTTTAAATTTTTTACCTTCTCCTTCAAGCCTCTCGTTGCTAATGTAAAGCCAAACTTTATCTCCAACTTGGAACTTGTGATCAACACAATGCTTGTCATTTCTTGCTTTGTACTTGGCTTTTCTCTTTTCCAAATGTTCTTGAATAGTTTTATGCACAAACTGATCTTGCTCAATGAACTTCTTGGCCTTGCCAACATCACTATGACCATAAATAGCCACATATTTCCCAAATATAAAATCTAAAGGAGACTTTTGTAAATAACCAAAACAAGCGTCAAATGGAGAAGTTTGACTTAAGGAATTATTTGCTCGGTTATAAGCATGTTGAATGTAGTGTAAATGCTCATCCCAAAGCTTAGGATTCTTGTTGCAATATCCACAAGGAAAATGTACTACTGTTCTATTCACCACTTATGTCTAACCATCTTTGTGTGGATGAAAAGCAATGCTCTTTTTCATCTTGGTATCCATCAGTGCCAATAAACTTGACCAAAAACTCCCAACAAATCGAGAATCTCGATCCAAAATAATGGACTTGAGAAAACCAAAATGAACACAACCATTTTGAAAGAATATGTGTGATGTTTGTTCAATTGTAACCTGTTTCTTACAAGGCATCAAAATACACATTTTTCTAAAACGATCAACCACCACAAAAACATAATCATGACTCTTTCTTGACATAGGTAGGCCTCCTACAAAATCCATAGATATGCTTTCCCAAGGACAAGTAGGTACCATAAGTGGAGTATACAAACCCAACTTTCTGTTGCTAGGACTGCTTGTAGCACATAATGAACATCCTCTTGCATATCTTGAAACAATTTCATTCATCTTAGGCCAATAGTAATACCTTTGCGAGTTTTCCATTGTTTTTCCTACACCAAACTGACCAACAATAAGAGATGAATGCTCTTCTCTTATGATGTTGACTCTCTCACCATGTTGAATACAAAGCTTCCCAAGGTGATACAATAACTTATCATGTACATGATAGTCCTGTTCCTCAACTTGGTTAGAATGACATAAAGTTGCATAAACATCTTTAAAATCGTAATCTAAAGAATACTACTCAACATAGCTCTCATGCATGATAGAATTATGCTCAAGTATACTTGAAGCACTAACAATAGGCCTAGAAAGAATGTCAACAACTTTATTAAAAATTCCCTTCTTATACCTGATAACCAAGTGAAATTGGTGAAGAAAACCCATCCATCTAAAGTTCCTTGCTTGTTGTAGCTTGGTTTTTGATTGTAAGTATTGCAATCATTGATGGTCTATGTGAATGATAGTTTCTTTTCCCAACAATTAATGTTTCCACTTCTTCACACTTTGTACCAATGCATACAATTCTTTATCATAGGTAGGATAGTTAATCATTGCTCCATTAAAAATTTATGAATGAAAACAAATGAGCTTACCATGATGTAACAATACTGCTCCCATTGCATAATTTCTTGCCTCTGTTTGGATCTCAAATGGCTGTCTCAAATCAGGAAGTGGAGGATCTAGGGCTAAACTAATCTTTTCCTTCAATTCATCAAACGTCTTCTGTTTCTTTCCTCCCCATTGAAAAGTTTGTTTAGTACTTGTCAATGCATGAAATGGCGCTGAAATATAAGAGAAGTTAGCAATAAAATTCCTCCAATATTGGGTTGCTCCCAAAACGCTTCTCACCTCTATTACATTGTTGGGCTTGGGCCAATCCATAATGACTTTGACCTTGGAAGGATCTATCTTCAATTATTCTCTTCCCACAATATTACCACGTAAACAAGTGAGGTCTTTCCAAATTCACACTTAGACATCTTCAAGAACAAATTTTATTTCAGTAAGACATCTAGTACATGCTTGACATGCTCTTCACGTGACTTGCTAAAAATCAAGATATCATCCAATTAAAAAATCACACAATCATCAAGAAAATCTCTCAACACATCATTCATAACTCTCATGAATGTAGTAGGAGAATTAGAAAGACCAAATGGCATTATCATCCACTCATACAAACCTTGCTTGGTTTTGAAAACTATCTTCCATATGTCTCCTTCAACAATCCTAATATGATGATATCCACTTCTCAAATCTAACTTAGTAAAATACTTGGCATCCTTTAATTGATCAAGAAAATCATCAATACGAGGAAGAGGATAACGATTCTTTACCGTAAGTTCAAGGCTCTGAAATCAATGCACATGCACCATGTACCATATTTATTTGGTACTAAGACAATAGGTGACCCACATGGTGAAGTGCTTGGCCAAATAACCCCTTTTTCAAGCAACTCTTGGATTTGTTTTTTAATTACTGCATTTTCCATCACTGACATCGTGTACATACCAATCTTTGGAAGAGGACAATCATGTTGCAAAGAAATATCTTGTTGGGATACTCTTTTTGGAGGAAATCCTTTTGGTTCCTGAAACATCTCACCATGAGCATTAACAACCTCATATGTATCAGATTTCAGTTTTGAGTCACATCCTTGGAAGGATTTATTTTCAACATTCTCTTTTGGTTTTATCATCAAGAGAACATAATTCTTACTAGCATTCACTAATCTATTCATTTGTCCGGAATTTATAGGTGGCATGTTCATATTCTTATTATGTGCTCTAACAATGTACTCAACTCCATTTTTAAACAAATGATATATGTTCACATGTCTATGAAAGATATCTCACCTATGATACAAATATGGACTTCCCAAAACAATACCACATATATCCAATGGAATGACATCAAGCTCTACCTCATCTATAAAGTTTGCACTAATGACAAATCTAAGTTTACACTTTATTGTTACATGCACCTTTGCATTGTCACATATCCATCCTAAAGGGTATGGTTTTGGATGAGGTGTTGTCTCCAAGTTTAATTTCTTTACTGTATCTTCATATATGAGATTTTCCTGTGAACCACTATCAAAAAGTGTATCTATTTTAGTATGTTTTGAAATCACCCTTATGTGGAAAAGCTTTGTTCTTTCTTTTTCATGTTGAGTTTCATTGATGGAAGAATTTGAAGAACTAGTGCTAACAATGAATTCCTTACCTTTATATCCCATGGTTGTAATATTTGCCTCATCACCGGAATGTGAAACCAAATCATATTGGGTAGTTGCAACAGTCTTTGTCTTTCCTTTGTTGTTGAACTTTTTGGGTCTCATCTTAGGATGAAGCTTCCAACAATGGCCTTCATCATGGACATCCTTAGAACAATGCTTTCATGTCATCTTTTTTCCATCTTTCCTCACTGAAGTATTCTTCTTTCATTTTCCCTTGAACTTTCCCTTTCCTTTATCTCCATTAAAGAATGGTTTCTTGCTTCCCTCTTGAGAAAAATTCCTTCCTTTTGCTTCTAAATGAGTAGCCTACACACATACTTCATCTATATTTGTAGGGTTAAACATAAGTATAAGTATGTCTCAAATAACTATGCAATCCTCCAATGTATTTGAGCAAAGTATCTTGTGAAGACAAATCTACACCCAAAACCAAAGATCTTTTCCTAAACTCTTGAGTATAGCTTTGTACATTTTTCCCCTTAGCATGTCTAAAATTTTGTCAATCCATTATATCTTTCTGCATGTATGCTAATGGATAAAATTTCCTTCTAATTGCAACAATAAAATCATTCCAAGAGGATAAAAATTTAGCATGTTTCTTCATGTCCTCTTGAGTTTTGGCTTCCCACCAAATTAGTGATGCACCTTCCAATCTAATAGAGAAAAGATGAACTTTGGTTTCATCATCTTTGATCCTTTGCATCCTACAATACACCTCTATTTGACGAACCCAATTTTTCAACCTTTCTACATTCACCTCTCCATTGTACATAGGCAATTCAAATTTAATATCAAGCTTAAGTAAAGGAGTATGTGTTATAGTTTTACCATGCTTCTTTGGAGAAATAGGAGTTGGTTATGAAATAGTAGAGGAAGAATAATATGGAGGTCAAGGAGGTGGAGTCCCACCATTCCCTCCATTCCCTTTTGTAGTGTTTTCCTCGTGGTCTCCATCATCTTTTGGAGGATTATAAATTCCCCCCTGCAATCTTGCATTCCTTTCATCAAATAGCACTTTCACCATTTCAACCATATCAAATAAATATTTCTTGAAAGTTTCCTCTTCTAAAGAAAGGTGCTCTTGACTCCCCATATGAGCTATTCTTTGTGAATGTCTCCTTGAACCCCCGAGGTGAATGAAGAACTCTCCTTATTGAGAGCTGAGAAATTGGATCCACAAGTTGTCCTTCTCCTCTTGTGAGCTTCAAACTTGTAAGCATAAAAAAATAGCCTTTGCACAAACAATCGAACCCTCAAACCTATGCTCTGATACCAATTGATATGAAATTCAAATGGGTTTGTTTTCTTTTAAATTGCAAGATTAAAAATGGTATGTGTTTTGGTAACTGTATCAAGTTACTAAAACATAGGTTTAATTAGTTTTTAATTAATCATGAGAAGCATATCAGACATATAAAAACCATCAATAATGAACACATAACACAACAAATGATAAAAGAGTTCACCCCTCTCTTGGGCTACATCTCCTAGTCCAGGTTCCCCTGAATAATTTTCATTATGCTTAAAAAATTGTTTTACAATGATCAAAATACAAAATAGATGGATCTAATGGCTCGAGAACATTCAAAAACCCCTAGCAGGGATTTTTTCGGCACCTGGTTTGGCCAAAAAATGAAGACGTTACACCTCCTGGAAGTTTTTCCCTTCAAGCTTGTTGTACATGCTCGCCAAATTGCACCCACTATGTGACTAACTCGGCCTCTGTTTTTTTTCCATGCCAAAACCCAGCAAAAACAATAATTCTACAAAACGGGTGAAATTATAGGACCGTTTGCATTGGCCACCAATCTTCAGCAGAGAACTCAGTCGTATGGCCCCATGTGTCCAATGACCTAGCTATTTCGCACACTGTCATCTAGCTACTTCGGTCTTGGGTCGTGGTCATGTGGATACTATGTAGTGACCAGGGATATATATTTGAAACCCTAAGATAACAGTTATAGAGTGTGGTCATGTGATATGTGGTATGAACCGGGGGCTCGGGCTTAGACCCGACCCTTTAGTCCATGAACCAACGGTTTGTTGCAATTCAAAAAATTTAAATCACATATAAGGTTAATTCACATCCATGGTTGGGTTGGTAGCCTGGGTCCTACCAAATATTTTACATTTCGATCTGTAGGTAGGGAGTTCAATCCCTGCGAAATTCACCACTTTTACACACTATGGGGGTTCCACATGGTAGCCCACGACTGGGCCACGTGGCACCATACAACTTACCAGAAATATAACACGTGTCAGCAATTGATTCTCTCACCATTCTTCCACATATCCTTCCCAGTCAGCATGCCAACTCATCACTCTGTAGAGTGGCCATTCCACATCACCTGTCATGTGTGGGTTTGTACACTGCCACGTCATCACTGTAAGGAGTATACAGACTATACAGTCAGCAAAATTTTTCCTTTTTGAAAAAATGAACATAGAAAAATATCTCACTCATACAACGTCCATTTGAAATCATTCAAGTTTCCTTAGGATCATGAGGACGAGGCCTAAGGAAGTGTCTGTTTTGAAGAAATTACAATTACTTTGATTTTTTAGCAGAATTTAATCCCCTGGATCACTTTTCAAAGATCTTTATGATAGTATGTTCCATGATCCTGGAAGTGAAAAGGACTTAGATGCAGTCGATCAACATATTGACTCTTTCACACACATTGGAAAATGTGGATGGAACATGAACCTTTTCACCTTTGATGGAGATCCCATTTATGACATTGAGGGAATCCCTAAAATGAAGGATTGGTCTCCATGCATATTTGACTTAGATTTTTGGGATGGTGACATGATCACAAATTTTTTCCATCCATTTGAAGATGAACCGACGTAGTGTTTTCAGGATGATTTTAAACCACCATGCTCAGATTTTGATAGACACTAGGTCGTGACTTTCCCAAATACACTCAAGGTCCATACTACCAAGAGGAAGTAATTTCATGTTGAAACTTTGGTCAGGGATTTGCAGAAAAGGAAGAGACATTTCCTAAGCCTAATGAAGAAGTCTTCATCTAAGGTTGTGCCTCACCTCATTTCCTCTTGTTTGGGAAATCATAGAGTTTTCTTTGGATTTATTTTTCTTTCTCATCCTTCAAGGATAAGTGATTTTCTAAGTGAGGATGAATATGATCCACCATCTATTCCAATCCATATATTGATAGATCAGGATTGTGGATATGATTGTAGGATAGAGTTCAAGGATGATGAAGATTGTGGCTTCTCTTTTCAGCGGGATTTCCTCCCTCCCACCCACCTTCATGAGTTTTATTTTATAATTGATTATATGTCTATTTATGCTCATGATTTCTATGTGTTGGACTTATCTTTGTTGTTTCACATGATTAAGCACAGGGGGAAATATCTTTTTCTGATGATCAGGTGGTTGGATTGGTTGTATGATTTCACCTAACACCTTCGGGACATGATATTCAGGGTCCCAGGACCCCAGGTAAGTAGGTAACTAGGTAATTCATTTTGATACCCTTCATTTTCATTATGATTGCTCATAGTAGTTTAAAAGCATTTCATTTTCATTTTTTGACTTTCATATTGATTTCATGCTTAGTTTAGAAATTTTTGAAAAAATGTCAAAATTTTCTATTCTAATTTAGTGGGTTTTGATGTGATCATATGAGAACAAGGATGAGTAGGCCATCCTGCACTTGATAGTTTGATGTTTACTTGCAGGAACATGTCTACTAGGATATGTTTTGGTTCTCACGCAATCAACAGTGAGCACATGTCCCCAAGTAGGAGCCAAATGTTATCCTCATTTTGTCGATAACTAAGGAGATGATCTCTTGATGCCATAGGGTTGCATATATGGAGTGACGCGATATTACATGACTAACATTACCTCTTTGCACAGATGGAAAACCCGCTTACCACCACATATGGTCACAATTTTACAGATGGAATCCACCACACCAGTTGGCTTCCGGAAGACAACGGGCCTTGCTCCATGAGGTACAAGTCAGTATTATGGTCAACATCATTTCAATACCTAAGCCATTTGATTATGTTGTATATCAAATTGTTGTATATTTCATGATATGTTCTTGGACATTACTCCTTTTTTCCCTGCTTTACCTTGGTTGTTGACAGTGTTCCCTAGTAAGTGGTCTTCCTTGGGAATGGGCTTTCTTGGGAAATCCATTAATGAGTCGTTGTATCATTACCGACCATACTTACTATTTTACATCATTATTCCCCTTTGTTTCCATATCTCTTTGGATTTTAGGGTGTATTGACCGAAGAAGGGGTTGTCCCTCATTATATGGGAAGAAGGGGATAAAGGCCTAGGGAGGATGGTGTTGGGTAAAAGATAAAATACATATATGAACCTTCCAGATGCTTCATCGAGGGATCACCTAGGAAAGAAATAAAGTGATTATATTTAAATAAAAGGTGATCCATAATATAACCAAGAAATTCCTGAAAGGTAGATTGAAGGATAGGATGTATCATCACTATTCAACCTATCACGTCCATGGATATCTAGTGGTATGACATTGTCATTATCTGGCCACCAAACCAAGGCAATGACTCTCAGTTGCGTGGCTGAGAGAAAGGGGATCTCATCATGAACCAACCTTTTAATTTCCATTAGGAATTTGTGGGTGACATTTCTACCACTTTGTTCACCATGCTAGGGAAATGACCTTCAACCTCTCCTTGTGCTATTATGAAAGAAAATATAAAGAAAGAATGATAAAAGGCAAATGATGGGATTGGAAAATGTGCATTGTGGACAAAGGTACCGCACACCCTCTATTCTTGACCACATCCACCTCATACACTTTACATGGCTTAGAGAGGGACCTCTTGGAGGATCTCCTTGACCTAGGGGAATACCTACCCAATAGGACACCTCATCAACCCTCCCATACTTAAAATTTACAAGTCGCATAGTGTCTTTGAGCTTTTAATTGTTTGATACAGTAATCTTTGATGCATGTGATTATATGGTTTATTTATTGATTGGATCCACTTATCATGATGTTATGACTTGATATACTTGGAGGGTGTCTTCATTTGTCTTTGCAGGACCTAGCTGGTGGACAATGTTGGGAGAAGAAGCCTAGCTTGGGGTTTCATGGGGTTACAAGCCCATGGGTTCGATGTTAGGGGCCTGCATGCTAGATGAGAGAAAGATAACTTGGACGGACTTGATGATGACTTTGATGACCTATCCCACCCATTTATTTCCAAATTATTTTCCCAGGAGGGGAAGAACTTCCCATTTATTAGCCTTCATCATGACTAAGGGCACTAGGGCTTGGTGGTAAGGTGCCACTCATTTGCACTTGAATGTTTTGAGGATAAGAGGGTATTCACCATGATGAGATCACCTAGATGCTTGACAAGTGGCCTTGAGAGGCCCTTCCATACTTCTCCAACACCAATGACCTCCTGTAAGTGGAAAAAATGTCCACTAAATGGGTGATGTCATCCTAGATTAGGGTTTAATTTGTGCAAAAGATATAACTTTCAGGGAATTATTTAATATGATTGTGTTAATGGGGAAAGATTCAGGTTATTGACCCCTAATCTTTTGTTTTAATCCTTATTTTGTGCACAATCTATGTTAGCTAATTTTTGTATAAATAGAGATCATAAGATCTCATTTTAAACATAACTCTCCCTTGTGGGGAAGGACTTGGTCTGAAATTTTTGGGCCTCTTGGCATTTTTCATATCTTACACAAGTGTTATGGTGTATTTTTTCTATTGGTCATGGAGAAGTGATGCACTAGGCTTCAAGACTCTTTATTATGCATGTGGATGGACTTAACTTGGAAGATTAGTGTTTGATCTAGTTTTTTTGTGGAATTGGTAAGGGGAAATATGCATTTATTGTCTTTTGCCTTGCTTTCTTACATAATTATTGTTATTTATAACCTTTGGATAAGTATAAGGGCATACACCCTCCCCAATGTTTTTTCTCTTGCTTAAGGAAGGTCATTTTTTCACAAGTTGTCTTGGAGAACTACAAGAGCATACACCCTCCAAGGTCATGTTGGTTTGTTTTGCAAACCCTAGGAAGTAAAAAGGAGAACACCCATAGGGAATTTGTGGATCAAACATTTTTAATCTAAGATTTCTTCTCAAGGTAAAATATATTTTTAAAGGTTGTGCCAAGAGAAGTACAAGGGAATACACCCTCTTGGCATTTTCCTAGATTGAATTAGCTACACTTTGGAAGTATAAGGGCATACATCCCCGAGTTCTTAGCCAAGACATATTTTTCATTGACCCCATAAATACAATAGTAATTCACTAATCACATTTAAATTTGCATTAGAGATACAAAATTCTTTCCTCGACAAATGTGAAATTTCAACTTTTTCAAGATTTCTCTTTTGGATAGTCACCTTAAGGCCTTGGGGGTTTTTCTTCCCTTATGAACTCCCTTTTCTTCCATAAATTATCATTTTTGTACTATATTTTTTTCAACAGCCATTAGGCTGCAAAACATTAATAACCCTAAGTGTTAATATCTAACTAACTAGCCTCTAATTTTCCTCCATTGTTTATCCACTAATTTCACTAACTAGGGTGCACAGTTCAAGCTAGTTTTGGGAACTTTTGTATGGTTGATTTAGATGCTTCATGTCAATAATGGTACAGCCATAAGGATGATAATTTAATGCAGAAAATAATTTTATAACAACTTGATTTTATTCAGTCTTAAAGTGTTATGCTCAAGTCACATTTGATTACTAAATTCATTAATGATATTTCCAATTGATATTATGCTTTGTATGTTTATTTGGATGCTTCATTTTTCTGATATAAACTGTCATCCACTACTAAAAATTAGGGAAAACAAGCTTAACTTTCTGATCCACACTAACACATAGCATTGCAAGGTTTTTTTCTTGTGTTTAAGGTAGGTAGAGGTGCACCGACGACTATCTTTTCACTTGTTATCCATTTACCTCTCTTCAATTACCTTTTCCAACCAATCATTTCTTCCATCACTTGAACTTCCTAGGGAATTATCCTTACACTTCCATTCATCCTTTCCATTCCCCCTAGGGTCTATGGGACCACCTCCCATGAGTGACCTTAGTCACCCCCCAAGTGTGGGACCTACATTGAGGTGACATTGAGTGTAGGAGTGTAGGATTCCCAAAGTTGTAGCACTTGTTATGTGGTTGGGTCGGGCTTTAGCCAACCTACAACTTTCACTATAAGAGGTGTTAAATGGATTTACAAGACTAATTTAAATGTTGAAGGTGAAGTTGAGAAGCACAAGGAAAGGCTTGTAGCTCAGGGGTTCAGTCAACAACCCAATATTGATTATAATGAAACTTTTGCACCTATAGCCAGGATTGATACAATAAAATTGGTGTTATCCATTGTTTCTCATAATAAATGGTGTATGTACTAGATGGATGTTAAGTATACATTTTTAAATGGTTTTTTAGAATAAAATTTTTATGTGAAACAACCTCCACTATACGAGATTGATGGACAAGAAAGTAAGGTCTACAGGTTAAAGAAATTGTTTTATGGATTGAGATAAGCACCCAGAGTATGGTACAACAAAATTGATGAATACTTGAAAGGTGAAGGATTCAACATGCATCTGAGTGATCTAAAACTGTATACAAAGGTAAATGTGGAAGGTAAACTCTTGATTGTATGTTTGTACGTTGATAATTTGATTTTCCCTCGAAATCTTCGAGTAGATGAGTTTACGACAACCATGAAAATTGAGTTTAAAATGACCGATTTATGAATGATGAAGTATTTTCTAGGAATTGAAGTAAATCGATATAAAGACGATATTTTTATTTGTCAAACTAAGTATTCAAAGGACATATTGAAATTTTTTAGGATGGTGAATTGTAAACCAGTTGTAACACCAATTGCAACTAGCACAAAATTCAATAAGAATGATGAGGGGTCATGTGTTGATCTAACTCTGTATAAAATTGTAACATACCCAATAATATATTATTATTGAAGTCTGAAAAATACTTAGGAATTTATTTCTGTTTTTGGTAAATTCGAAATTGGAAAATTATTTCCATGTATGGAAACTCTGAATTTAGAATTTAGTTAATTGTAATTTATTTTTGTGACTGTTGGGAAAATATTTGATTTTCCCAACCAACTCTTTGACTATGACACTTGTTAGAAAAAAAATATTTTTATATTTATTGTTGATAGACAAATGGAACAACCAGGTTGAAATCAGTTGAACATAACTCCATGAGTGAGGAACATGTTGGAACTACCTGAGGGTCGAACGTTACAAGTGAAAAATCAGGAATTTGGCCATTGGCAACCCCTAAAAATCAGGGATTTGTAAATATGGGAGAATTCCCAAGGGGAAAAGAGAAAGGCACAAATGATTTTGGCATATATAGCATATGGGAGGAGCCAGGACACTGCCTAGTATGCTGGGGAAAAGATAAGGAACACTTTCTGTTATGAACACTTCTTTTTGAGTGTGAGACAAGGAGAAGTTTCTAAAACTCAATAAGGACTATAGCTAAGGAGGAGTTCTGGAGTTTTCCCTGATGGATTCATGGTCAAGCTAGGGGCTGAACGAAGAAAGTAGTTTGGTTTTTCTATTCCAAGGTTGGGTGGAACTTGGTTGTTCCATTTGTTTCTTGGCAACTTACTGAGATATGTCCATCTAATCTTTCCCTGATCAAATGTTATTTTGATTTAATGGCTGATAGAATACATCTACTTAATTTGTGATGATTTTTTCTGTTGATTAAATTACTGATGGAATGGAATAAATTGTAGCGTAAACCCTTACAGTTTAATTGTATTTGTTAAGTAGAATTTATGTGTGTTATCTGTGAATGGAACCGAATTATGTAAATATATTGGAGGATGCATCTAAGTTAAATGGAAGTTGTATTATATTACTTCTATCATCATAGACATATGATTATGTACATGTAGGTAATCAACTGAAGGAAAATAATTAGAGTATACAAATGCTAAATAAAGTTCTAGAAGTGGACTTGAGATTTAAATATATGTGTATACCTATATGGCTGTAAGTAAATAGACATAACCGTATTACTTAATTATGAATATAAGACTATGAAAATGTAAAAATAAGACTTTGGATGATTATATATAATAGGAAATAGCTATGTGTGTGTGTGTGTGTGTGTGTGTGTGTGTGTGTATGTATAGCTACCCGTACATAATTTCAGACCCACTTAAAATTCCTAATTTATTCATACAACAAGATGCTAATGATATAAAGGAAAATGTATAGCCAATTATTCCACAGTAAACCATAACATAATTTTTTCTTTTAAATTTATACAATCCATAGTACAGAGACTGCTCACTTTTCACAATAGTATTTGTATGGTGGAAGGGACATCTGCCATTCTATTAACAAGAGGAATAGAGGATTTGTTGTTGGAGTTGCTTCACACACACCTAGGATTTATTTTTCCGAAGGTTTTTATTTGTTCATTAGTCATAATTAATCATTATCCTATCTCCTATATTTTAGGAGAGAATATTCCACTCGGAGAATATTCTCTTTCAGTTCACACTTCAGTTTGACTAGTTGAGTTGAGTTTCGATGTTGCATTGGGATCATCACCATGCTAATTCTACCTTTCCTTGGTATCATCACCAAAGTGGCGCATTAGCCTTGATTCCTTGAGTTAAATCCTCACTAATTTCTGTTCAATTAGTTAACTGAAGACTAGTTGACTAGTTAACTCAACTAGGTGGCAGTTCACCCCCGTAACTGCCTGAGAGACTAGAATAGGTGGCAATTCACTCCCGTAACTTTTGGTGTGTGTCCAGATCACTCTAGACCACCACTATGGTGACTTGTTTCACCTCAATTCAAAATCATTGATTTATACAGAGTATATCATGTGTAAATTATTCATTATTCACAACGGTTAATGAGAATTATTTCCATTCTTTCTCTCCTTCTTCTTCTTTCTCCAATTCTCTCTGCAAATGTGTGTATTATTGTTTAGCTAGATATATTCTATGCAGGTTCAACATGTTTACATGGTATCAGAGCCAACGGAGTGCTAAGAAAAAGCTACACCAAAAAAAATTTGCAAGTACAAAAGATTGAAGACAACAGAAAGATGGAATTCCAAAATAATTCATTCTTACACCTTACAACTATTTTGCATGGAAGCAGAAAATAGCCATACATATATGATCTAGAGGGTTGTATAGGTTAACCATGAATACATATACAGAGCCAACATCAACCATAAAAAAATCCAAGCACTTAAATCCCATGAATGAGGCACTCAGAATAATTTGCATTCTTATTTCTCTCGATCTCCCTTTTCATATATCTTCTTGTAAGAATCCCAATGAATCTTGTACCATCTTGGAAGGGATCTTTGGAAAAAAATATGAGATGAGGGGACACATGCTGGAGGTGGAGATACTCACATTGGATCCAAAAAGCTTCGAGAATATCCAAGATTTCTTTACAAAATTCAAGGATTTATTGTCGCAACTCAAAGCTTACGGAGTTGATAAATCGAAGGAGGAGAAACAAATGGTTCTCACCATTCTCTCCAAGACTAGTCCTGAATTCTCAGTATTCGTATCCACATTCCATACTATCAGATTCGCTTCTAGAGCCACTTGGAAGATGCCTTCTCTTGAGGACTTTATCGAATCCCTAACACAAGAGAAAAGCAAGCTCATTAACATGGGCACAATCAAAGGCCCAAGGGCGCATGCACTCACTGTTCATGATGACAGCCACAAATATATGAAATATAAAGATAAAGATAAGTGAAAATCTCATGCACATACGAAGAAGGAAGGGTACAGACAACCCTTCACTGATGCCTCCGGATCTAAAGGAGAAAAGGGAAGAAAAAGAAAGAAGTGCACATATTGTCACAAAGGATTCCATTCGGAATATGCATGCATACAAAAACAAATAGATCTGATGTCTTAGATACTTCAACAAAACAACCTTGGAGATCGCATCCCCGAGGGTGCAAAGAAGAAGAAGCCAGAAGATCCAAATTCCAAGAAAGACAATTCTAGCCATGCCTTGATTTCAATCAACTCCTTTCCCGGTGCTTGGATCGTAGATTCAGGAGCATCACATCACATGGCTACCTCAAAAACATTCTATTCTTCTTTGGATGCATGCAAAGGTCCTCCTATTCTAATGGGAGACTACGCTTCTGTTGAAGTCACTGGGAAAGGAAGGATTGAACTCAGTAATGGAAGCTTCAAGAACGCGTTGCATGTTCCCAACCTTTCTTTCAACCTTCCCTCCATGTATCAGATGACGAATTCTGGCACCAGAAAGAAAGTCGTATTCACACAAAATTCCATGGACATATACGACATGCAAACCAACTCCAGGGTTGCTACTAGTGAGGTAAATCATCAATCTAGATTGTATACATTTTCTGAATTCATTGAACCTGATCCTGCTTTACTGCTTACTCATGCTGATGAAAGTAGTAGGATATGGCATGAAAGGTTTGGACATTTGAATTTTAGATACATGCAACAACTTAGCAAGCACAACTTAGTTGATATTCTACCAGACATCCATTTCTCCAAGGGAGTATGTGAGGGATGTGTTCTCGGAAAACACCCTCAAGAGAAATTCGTCAAAGGAAAGTATCAGCGAGCTTCCGCACCTTTAGATCTGATCCACACTGGCCTCATGGGTCCTTTTCTACATCCGTTGATCAACAAAATGAGGTTTGTTCTCATTTTTGTTGATGATTTCTCACGTTTTACTTGGATCTACTTTCTTAGAAAAAAATCTGAGGTCTTTCAACACCTCAAAGATTTCAAAGATTTGGTTGAGACACAGTCTGGAAAGATGATCAAAGTCCTCCAAACTGATAAAGAGGGAGAGTATGTGAATCATGAGATTCATAATATTTTCCATGAGGCGGGGATTCATTTGTAGCATACAATTCCCTACACTCCACAACAAAACGGAGTTGCCGAGAGAAAAAAACAAATCTCTAAAGGAGATGGCATCTTGTATGTTGCATGCAAAGTCACTACCATAGAGACTATGGGCCGAAGCACTTAACTGTGCAACAT
>JASDQU010103951.1:0-11108 GCA_032191745.1 Picea mariana
TTGGGACATAGCATGGACATGCTCCTTGAGGCTTTCTTCAACGTGCCAACTAAGCATAAATGCCCCCTCTGCACACAAGCTTTTTCCATCCCGGCTGGGTTCATGTGGCAGAAGGACGAGGATGACAGACCACCTGGCACATAGGTTTTTATGCTCTTGGTTCCTAGTTTACTTTGTTACTGTTCTATGCATATTTGGACTGTAGGCATCTGTCCTGGTTTCCTTCTTGTAGGACAGATGCTACAATGTTTAAGTTCTATTTTGCTACTTGGTTTTACATTTTATCATGCTACTCTGTTTTACCTATGCTGGTTTCCGATTATCGGCAGCATTTTTGGTAACTCCAGGCATACTTCTCTGTACATTTTGCAAAAACTTTTTGCCTCTATAATATAGCAGGATCTACCTTTTTTATTTAAAAAAAAAAATATTTTATAATTCCTCCTACGCGATTTAATTCAGCCTCAACGGATCAACCTGCATTGAGATTACTGTTAATGGTTATTAGCTGTTCGGATCAATATGTATTCATATTATTGTTTCTTCGATCGGTATACTTTTGGATTATTTGTATTCGACTTTTGGATTATTTGTATTTGGCTTGATATGAATTCATATTATTATTTATTCAGAGCACTGCTAATGGTTATTGTGCATTCTAATCAATATGCATTGAGTTGATCGGTATACTTTTGGATTATTTGTATTCGGCTTGATATGAATTCATATTATTATTTATTCAGGGCACTGCTAATGGTTATTATGCATTCTAATGAATATGCGTTGAGTTAAACCTAATGAGATCGCTGTAGCATTCATAGTGACAAGCTACATAGCTCAATGGCAACGTTCTCATTAGCGATAAGGGATATGTGTGTATCACTCAACCTTAACAGTTTAGTTAATGTTATAATACTATAAAATACACATTTTATTAATGTATGTATTTTATAAATATAAATATATTGATATAATTTTAAAATTTGTATATCCATATATTATATATTGATAAATTATTTATAAACAATTATAATATTTAATTTTTTTAATAAAAATATATTTTATATTATCTAAAAATATGTTTTGCAACACCAAAAAGTGGAATGCATAAATTGATAGTCTAATTTTATATATGCTTATTTGGAATGGACATAATTTTTAGTTCAATATATTTTGCTATCAATGTCTTTGGAAGAAGTATGATTCTAAGTTTCTTTCTATGTAATATATTGCATCAATTCAAAGTTCCTATCTTTGTCACAAAGGAAACGCTTCATTAATTTTTTTTTTTTTAAACTTGGCCATAAGTTCATTTCATAATGTGTCAAACATAAACCAACCTTTTCATGTGATGAACATAAACCAATACTGCAATGTGATGAACATAAATGGATATAAAAAAATGTCGAACGTAGTAACGTCGTGATGTGATGAACATATATAGACGTCAGAATGTGATAAACATATACATGAGTCACAATGTGATGAATCTAATCTTGTTGTCACAATGTGATGAAGATAGGCTTGTCATGACAATGTGTCGAACATATCCCTGTCATCACAAACATAGTAATGACAGAATGTGACAAACATATAAAGACGTCAGAATGTGATGAGCATATCCCTTTCGTCACATTGTGACGAACAAAAATGGATGTCGTAGTGTGACAAACATAGTAACGCCACAATGTGAGAAACATATATGGACGTTGCAATGTGAAGAACATAGCCTTGTCGTTGCAATGTGATGAATCTAGCCCTGTCATCACAATGTGACGAACATATACATGACATCGAAATAATATCCACGTCATCGCAATGTGATCAAGATATCCCTATCATCACAAACATAGTAATGTCACAATGTGACAAACACATAAAGACGTAAAAATATGATGAACATATCCCTTTCGTTGCAGTGTGATGAACAAAAATGGATGTCATAATGTGACAAACATAGTAATGTCAGATTGTGAGAAACATATATGGACGTCGCAATGTGAAGAACATAGCCTTGTCGTCGCAATGTGATGAATCTAGACCTGTCATCACAATGTGATGAACATATACATGACATTGAAATAATAGCCACGTCATCGCAATGTGACAAAGATAACCTTATCATTGCAAACATAATAATGTCACAATGTTACAAACAGATAAAGACGTAAGGTGACAGACATAGCCATATTGTTCGAATGTGATGAACATACCCTGGTCGTCGCAATGTGATTATAAGAACCTTGTCGTCGTAGTGTGACACAAATATCCTCTCTTCATAATGTGAGAAAATTTTCCAAATGCCATTGTCTCGTGAATATAACACATTGTCGTAATGTGATGTACACAACCCATTGTCTCGCGAAGATAACTCATTGTATTATTAATGTAATAATGTATTTTTAATGTATTAACATTTTTGTATTAATTAATTTATTTAAAAGTTAAGAGTTAAAATTAATATATGTTTGGTTTTTTGTGTTATAATAATAGTGTTTGTAAACTTTTACATGTAAATAGTGTTTTTCACAATATTATAAATATAAATACAATATGAGTTATAAATATCATTATTTATAAATATGAATTGTTTTTTTATGGTAATAATGTAATGTATTTATTAATGCATTATGCATGTAAATAAAATGTTTTTCACAATCTTATAAATATCAATACAAGTTGGGGATGTCTTAAACACTAATCTTATTATAAATGCATTAAAAGTTAAAGGAAAGTTATCACTCTTGTTATACATTTGAATTATTGTTAATACTTATTAGGTATAGGGTTAATCCCATTAAAATTAGGGTTATGGTTTTATTAAAGCTAAGCTTATTTGTATTAAGGTTTATTTTATAATAATAAGAAAATAACAATTTGTATTAAGAAAATAATAAGAGTTATTAGAGTTACTATTAGGAATAGATTTGTTTTAGGATTATTCCTATTAAAATTTAGGTTAGGGTTATTTGTATTAGGGTTTATTTTAACAATAACATGGGTTAGGATTATTGCTATTAAAATTTAGGTTAGGATTATTTGTAGTTTTACTTATAAATATTGGGTTAATACATTAATATTTTAATGTATTATTGTATTTTTGGACACTTCATTACTTTATTAGGTTTGTATAGATGCTTTGTTAATATATTAATTAATAATACTTTAATATTTTATTAATTTTATTGAGAGTTTATAAATGTATTCATTAATTAAATAATTCTTTAATGATTAATGTAATAATGTATTTGTTTTTTTAACAATGTATTAATGTATAATGTATTAATAGAATATATTATATATTATTAAAGTATTTACTAATTAAAATATTACATTAGTACATTACATTATACATTAATATATTGATACTTAATTTATACATCACATTAAGGTATTAATTAATTAATTAATACTTTAATTTTATGTATTTATGTATTAATACATTAATTAATAAATGTTTTATTTTATTAATTTATTAATAAGTTATATTAATTAATACTTAATACTTAATATGTTATATTACTTTATTAATTAATTAATAGGTTAATTAATTAATAGGTTGTTATTAATTAATACTTTAATTTAATTAATAAGGTTTTAATTTCTTAATAACCTAATAATTTCTTAATAATGTATTTATTTAATAATTTATCAATAATTTAGTAATACTTTAATAGTTATTAATAACCACATTATTAATAATTTATTTGATCTTTAGCAATTTATTAATGTATAATGTATTAATATAATATATAATATATAATATATTGATGATGATGATGCTTAACGTCCACTAAGGCCGAATTGATCTATGAGACCTTAAGAGGGTAAGTGATTACTTGTGATTCTTTAGAATTTTGTTTATGTGCTCGAAAAGCATTAAGAGAAGCTTTCCAAGATCACCATACTTTTGTTGAGTTAAGAGGTTAGGAAGGTTGGTAGTGTGATAAATATTTTGAAAATGTGATCTAATATGGGTATAGGCTCGACAATCTAAGAGAAAGTGTTTTTCATCTTCAACATTCTTAGTATCACAAAGGTGACACACGCTTTCACCCCATGGTGTTTTAGGAATTCACCAACGCCCAATTTTACTATGGATCTCGTGAGAATTTGTTCTTATCTTAGCAATGCATATTTTTTTCTTTACACTTGGTAAAAAAGATAGATAATTTTGATCTTCTAGATTAGGGTTGATTACATCTTTATAATACCTTAATTTTGTTTTTTCCTCTAATTCTTTATCACACCACATCTTCTCCTTAAATTTTAATTTGACGTTTTTTTTAATAGTATCTTTATTCTGCAAAATGGTTTCTTCCATGATTTCCCAATAGCTTAGCCAAGAACGAATGCCTTTATGCCATCCTCGCTTGAGTCGACGATGGTTATGACTTGATTTTGAAGTAATTGTAGGTAGCCTATTGTCTTCCATGTTGCTTAACTTGTTCTTATACATTAGGTATCTAGTCAGATCCATGCTCTCAATGGGGGAGAGACTTGTTTCTAAGAGGAGGATTGGATAGGGTGTATTTCCTTTAATTTTGAGATTATAGGTTATAAAATTATTTTGTATGTGCTCTATCTTTCTCCAGGATTCACGAGAGATACTACAGCCCCAAACTTCACATCCATAAAGAATAACAAGTGTAACAAGAGTCTCAAAAAGGAGTTTCTTCTTATTCCAACTCCAATGATCAACTAATCTACAATTGTTTTCAACCCCATAATAAGTTTTCCATCCCCCAATAATCCTTTTCTCAATGTTATAATTCCAATTGAGCTTGTGGTGAATATCAATTCCAAGATATTTGTATGAAGTCACTTCCTCAAAGTTGTTGTTTTCATATACAAAGGTATCATAAGGGATCTTATTGGATTTAATAATCATGACCTTAGTGTTATCAGTATTAACAGTCATACCCATATTGGAGCAAAAATCCTTGAAGATTCTTAGTTGGTTTTCAAGATCATGGGGACTCCTTTCCATAAGAACGATATTATCGGCATAAAGAAGAAGATTGATGACTATACCAGTGAGAGTATGGCCGACACAACCTACTTTTTCCAAGCATTCTTCTAACTTGTCAATGTCTATGCCAAAAAGGGTAGGGGACAAGGGACAACCTTGTTTGACTCCGATATTGCAGTTAATCTCTTTTGATTAGCCCTAAGTATTTTTAAACTTAGCAATAACATTATCATATAGCCTTATTGTAGCAACCCTCAACTCTAGAGGCACTTTTATCTCTTCCAACCTATTCTTAGGAACCATGTAAAAAGCTTTTCTAAAGTCAAAAAAAAAACAAAAAAGATTGGTTTTAGTATTGAGGAACTCCTCTGCAGTGATCCTAAAGATAACAAGATGGTCCATAGTTGAGTAATATCTTCTAAACCCAGTCTGACCTTTAGCTCTTTTACCGTGACTTTCTAGACAAAGGCTAATCTTCTTTTCCAAACTAATTCCATAAAGCTTGGCTAAAATCGGGCTAATCATAATGGTCCTATAATTATAGGGAATGTTTCTATCCCCATTTTTCAAAATAGGAAGAATGAGGCTTTGCGTCGAGGGTTTAGGGAAGTCCTACTTGACCGTTAAATTGAAGAGCTTGTGTATGTGAGGGATAACGATTGGCTCTCCGATTTTATAAATTTCAGTTTGGTAGCCTTCAATGTCCTTAGCTTTCCCATTTGTGAGTCGCCTCACCCCAAACTCTATGTCATCTAAAGAAAAAACTTATTCCTTTGTAGGGACAATAGGAATGGTGTTCATGGAATTAGGGAACTTGTAAATAATTTTAAGGTAAGAATTCGAGGTCCTTAAGGGAATCTTATTATTTTCTTTAGTGTTGTGTTTTAGAATTTGGCTTGAGAACTTCTTAGGATCCTACTTGTATAGTTGTGAAAGTTGATCTTTCCTTTTATTGATATAATATCTTTTTTTCCTTTTAATTAGGGATTTGTACGTATTTATATTATTTTAAGGACTCATTAGAAGCATCCCTAATGGATTTCCTATCAATTTTACATTCTTTATCATACAAAGGGTTGGTCGTTTTATTATTCTTTTTATAGAAAGAGAACTTGCTAATAGAAGTAGAAAGGGTAGTTGTAAAATTATGATAGAGTTATTCAATGTTGTCCTTATAAGTTAGGAGGTTTAATTTACTATTTAAATCCTTTAAGAAAATGTGAACTTTACATTTTTCAAAGCGCAAATTCCTTTGATTATCAGAATTCTCTTTAATGGTTCTCCTATGCAATGAAAATTTTAGAGTTAGGGTTACAGGTTTATTTTCAGATTCAGGCTCATGGTCATTTAAAAAGTCAAAAGTTGTGATTTGGTTGGAAATGGGTATATCAGATATCACATAATGTACAATACTACTACCTAGCCCATGAATACATGTCATCTGGTTGGAGTTTGGCCACTTCATTACTCCATTGCAAATTATTAGGTATTGAGAGCTACAGAGCTTGACCAACTTAGTACTAAACAAATTCTCAATTAGGTCTTTAGAGATTCTTTTGTAGCTATTAGATAAAACAAGGTTCTCATCTAGCCATAAAGGATCATGGTTGGGGTCATTATTTAAAAGAATATCTTTTTTAGTTGCAGTCCTAGCATTAAAGTCTCCTAGCAGGAGGATATTACCTTCTATCCAAATGTATTGATTAAGAGGGTCAATCTTATGAAGTTGAATGTGAGGAGAAATGCTCTTTCTAATATAACAAGCTATCCCTCCTATCCCTCTACGGTATTTACTATTTAATAAGGTATTGAGTGTGTTGCTAAGGCACTCCATGTCCTCACCGGTTGAAAACTTGTCACAAAAAATCCATCCATGTTAAGGGTTGGTGTGGCTCAGGCCGAGTTGGTGCATGTCGATTAATATGTTACATTACAGAAATGTAAATTAATACTTTAATTTATACATTAATAAACCATTAACTTATATACATTAATACATTAACATAAGATATTAATGCATTACATTAGTTCATTATAATTATATACTAGTGTAAAGTAATAATTAGTTAACACATTAATGGCCATCCTCAAGACATGATGTTTAGTGAAATAGCAACAATCACTTTATAAAGGTGAAAAATGGTACCCATTTCCCTATATCAACCACTTTTATAAAATGATTGTATTTTAAATTTTAAATTTTATTTTTGGAAACTTTAATATATGGATGATTTATATTGTATTTATTAATATTATTTTTAATGTATGGATGCTTTATTAAACTATTAAATTAATAATATTTTAATACTTTATTAAGTTTTTTCATAATTTATAAATGTATTTATTATTTAACTAATTATTTAATGACTAATGTATTTCTTCATTAGTTTTTTTTTTTTTACTTTGTCACTTTACTAACGTTTTAATTTATTTATACATTAATTATCTTTTAATGTATAATGTAGTAATGTATAAATTAATTAATACAATATATTAATAATGTATTTATTAGTTAATCTTTAATATACAATGTAGTAATGTATAAATTAATTAATACAATATATTAATAAGGTATTTATTAATTAATATATTACATTTATACATTCATGTATTGATAGTTACTTTATTAAATGTATCCATTATTTTTATACATAATATTAACATTAATAATATATTTTTCTATTACCATTAATAATATAACAATGCAATTTTCTATTAGTATATTAATTAATTGATTATTTATAAATTTATATTTTATTACTTTTGTAGAGTGATGTAATATTATATCAATGATCAAAGTATTTATATATTATTAATGTATTATTACTTGATTAATATATTTAACAATCTCTTTATACTTTACTAATATATTAAAAAAATTACTTAATTAATTAATCAATATGTTACATTATTACTTTGTTTTTATAATGTCTTTAGTTTAGTTTTACTTTATTATTATTATCACATGGTTATTTTATTATTACTATTATTTAGTTTATTAATTTGTTATGTAGTATTTTATTTATCATTAATTAATTTATACTTTATAATCAATTATTAATTAATATTTTATTTGCTATTAATATCAATTATTAATTAAAAAATAATTTATTGTTAATTAATAATTTTCAATTACTTAGTTATAATTAATTAATTATTAACAATTAAGTAATTAATTATTATAATTTAATAAATTATTAATAATTAATTTAAAAAAATTAAAGTTAATTAATTATTATTTATTACTTATTTATTACATTTAAATGTATTAATTTATTAATAGTTGAATGTCGGTCGTCAACTAGCAACAACCACATTTATGTAAAAAGTGGTTGATATATGCAGATGGGCACCATTAATGAGAGTGAGAGAGAGAGAGGGAGGAAAGGGGAGAGGGTGTTAGATAATAATGGTGAAATGCCATAGTTAGCAAATGGTTAAAATTGTATGCAAGATTTGTGTTGAAGTGGTTTTCAGATCCACTTATTCAGGAGACTGTTAGGGGCTATCCTAGCTTATATAATTGTAAGCAATTTATCAAATTAAGTATATAGATTGTGTGAGTGTAGACTCACTTGTGATGTGCCCTTGTGGCCTCACTGTTATTGATTTTAATTTGGTATCAGAGCACTGAGGAGATCACTCGAAAAAGAGAGTCACTCTGCACCTATAGTGGACCAGTGTGAAAAGAGAAAGAGCCAGTAGGTTGTACGCTGATTGTTGTATTTTTATACGTATAGCGAGAAAGTTTGTACGTTGACATATGAAGGTTAACGAGTGAGTCGTATAGTTGTTGAAGACCATCAAGCTAGAGAGTCGTCCCTTGGAACTATTGTTGAGGGTGTCGTACGGCAACAAACGTGTGGTTGTTGAGAAAAGGCAGTTCGCTGGAGTTCATGTGACGGTTTCTTTTGCCTGGAGTAGGAGTAGGCACTAGAAATTGAGATTGTCATAAGGGCGATTAGGAGCAGAAGCCAATAGGAAACGACATGCATGTGTTTGGAGCTAGTGTGTCTTTCCTGGGGGCAACGACCAGTGTGAAAAGGCTGTAAGGGAGCTGTGAGAAGCCATCGCCTGCCATTACCGAGAGCGTCGATGTTTGCTAGTGTTGATATGAGGACGTTGTTGGAGGATCGCTGAAGGAGAGATCTTGTCCTTGATTGTTGCCTAGGTATGATCGCTCTTGAGGAGGTGAATCACTATCCCTGTGTGGGAGAGTTGCTGTGTGAGAGGATGTGACTACAGAAGCACGGAGTCCAAAGCATGGAGATAATTTGTGAGAGAAGAGTCACACTGCATTGTGAACCGTTTTAAGAAGCCGTTGCTGCCATACAATTTGTGTGGAGCCGCCTGCCAAAGTAGAGCCATCGTTGCCTTCTAAATGCGTGCGCGCCCGCGTGAAAGGGTGAAGCCGTCGTTGGACGTGTGAGTGTGCGTGTTGAGTGAAGCTACACACTGTGTGAATTGTGAAGAGTCGAGCCACGCCTCTCGTAAATATCCGCCACTAGCAAATCATGGAGTGTGAGGAGGATTTGCTGCCATCTCGCTACCATTTTCTCTACGGGCTTTGCGGTGAAGCTGTGAAGGACGAGTTGTTCAGATCCAATCGGCTTATTGGGATGTTGTTATCAACGAGTTGACCATGGATGCCCGTCTCTTCGATTAAGGAGTTGTGTATTAAATCAAAACAAAACTCATGTGCAAGAGACCAATTTGCTGTCTATTTCTATAGAATCCGTGTCTTGTATTGGACGAAATCACTCAGAAGGAACCTGCAACACCAAGCAAAGAATTGTTTTATCAAGTTATTATTATTTCTCTTTTTTGTACTAATCGCTTTTCTCCTTCAATCAGATTCGCAACATCAATATCCTGAATGGAATCCGCTGCTCAATTTTGTAATATTGTTGTGTGTTCTGTGTGAGAGATGACAGTGTTGAAGTTGTGAATTTGCAGTCATTGTTAGCCCCTGTGTGGAAGGATAGTGAGCCTTCCATTAGCATGTATGAGATCTGCAGAGAGAGGGTGTTGATAGAGATCGCTGCTGCTACAGGATCCACGGATGTGTGGAGGAGTCCGCCAGTGTAGAGGAGCACTGGAACTATGTGGAGATTGAAGGAGCCCGTGAGCCCATGGACAATGCTGGAACTGTAGAAGTTGAAGGATTCCTCATGAGATTGGAGGAGCTATCTACATCGTGAGATTGCAGAAGGAGCTGTGTGTGGATAGCATGTGCACCATTGGTGTGGCTGCTGGGATTATTTTCTGTCAGAGAGGCATCAACTGCATCAGTTCATGGTGCAAATCGAGTTGGGGTGATGCATACATGTTTTGTGTGAAGTAAACCTTACATGCGTGGAGACTTGCAGTATCTCAACTCTGCAATCTGTATGTGTACATTTTACAGACATGAGAATAGAGCGTGGGAATATAGAGATGGAACTGCTACGTGGAAATGTGCATGATTGAATCCAGTAGAAGGTTAAGCTGTAATGGGTCAGCAAAAGAGAATTAAACAGCTCCGGAGAGAGCTAAAACACAGGTGGAGGAAAAATCAGCAAGAGGAAATATATTTTGCAGGTAAATATAAAGTATCTTCAGCAGTAGCTGAGGAACTCATACCTGATGGAGACCAAGATCAAATTGCGGATCTGAAGTAGATTGATGAAGATGAAGAAATCAATGCAATATTGAAAAGGTTAATACCAGTTTTACCATCATTTTTAGGTAAAAATTTTGATCTTTGGAAAAAGAAAAAGGAAGGTTTACTTGGATCAGTAGATTTATGGGAATTTGTTCAAAATGGTTATGAAGATCCTACTGAGAAGAGAAGAAATAAACTAACATTATATCTTGTTAGTTCAGCATTGAATAATAGCATCCTGTCTGCTCTGTTATATGAATTTGGTGAAATAGAGAATGCAAAAATGTTTTGGGATAATCTAGAGATGAAGTTTAGTGTGAGGGGGAGCAAGATAGCTAAAGACGAAATTAATCATGTCACTACTGTTGAAAATGGTGAGTGTATTGACAGTCTTATAACTGAAATAAAGACTGGAAATGATTGCATTGAAATCGCAATGATTGATGATGAAAGTGTGTATGTAGTTGATTGTGATAATGAGAATGAAAACCT
>JASDQU010103951.1:13836-24872 GCA_032191745.1 Picea mariana
CGTGTAGAGGAATTCGTGTGATTTTTGGTTTATGGGCTCGGTAGTGTCGTTAGTGTTTCCAGGTGCCTTCCAATGCATCTACATGTTACCTCTACTCGAAATTGTGTTTGAACGATGTATTCTAACTGCAATTCTAACATACAGGAAGAACGCAAGCTAAGGACGCAAGGAACAACTGGTGGCAAATCAAAATCAATGGTTGTGTCTGTGTTTTTCTTTGTGGGAATCATTCTTCATGAAATCACCGTTAGATTGGAAGTGAAGTAGTTATTCTACAAGCGCAGTTATATGAGGATGGGCATCTGCGTGGAGGTATCTACACCCGCACTCATATCTGAGGTCTTTTTTTACAGCCACCTCAAGACCATTGTTGTGAGACATTGTTTCTCTTACGAGTGTCACCACTCAATTACCAGCTTCTTTTCTCTAATCTGTCGCTTCCAAACCCATGGATATTTCATCACATCTTGTTGGTGCGATCTGACCTAGATTTGTGGCCTTAGATCTTGATTACACATTATTTTATGCCCAGATTGGGTTACATAGCCATTTTTTTTCTCTTATTGGGAGATCTATGCATTTTGGATCTTGTGGTTCAGCTATCAGAAAGATTTGAACTCTATTCTGTTCGATTTAATCACTACTTTGGAACCACCCCATTCCTTTTCGCTCAGGTGGTCGCAGGTCACATTTCTTTGTGAGTGAAAAGTCTTTCTCAACCTCCGCATGTTAAATATTCCATGGATTTTCCTCTTGAGATATTCTCTTCGTCTGTCATTTTTCTTCGTCTGTCATTTTTCGCTGCATGAAGCCATGGGGGTTTTCCTTTTTTCTTCGTTGTTGTTAGGGTTTGTAATATACGGTGCTTCTCTTTACAACCTGTGATGTTTCAAGGAAAATGCTCTAGTCGATTCTGTTGCCTGAGCACAAATCTTTGATCATATACAAAATTTCCAAAGAACATTAATGATCAGCATGGGATTTGCTTCATAGTGGCCAACGTTCAACTGGTCGTTTTGCAGTGATTTGTGCAGCGATTGGAAGGAAGCATTAATTTTTCTAGTGAACCATTCCTCTCTATAGTCCATCTACAGGAATCACCCCTATAGTGTCATTGGCGGATTTGAAAACTGGAGTTGACGATGAGGGTTCCATCAGGGAGGCCATATATGAAAGGTTTCCTTTGTAGGCCGAGTCCAAACTTTCCCAGAAGAATGCCTATTATTTCGTCTTTCTCCCTCATTTATCATCATCTAGTTACTTGCAGTATCCTCCTCCAATTCTTTTTTCACCCTTGTTCGTCCTCATATAGGTTCTGAAAATTCGATCTCTGGTGTAAATTTGTCACCTTTGATGCCATTCCCTTATTTATTCTGGCATGGCTCTTTTGTGAGTGAGAGTAAGTTCAATCTTAGCAGGAAGATGGTATGATGGTTGAAACTGTTTCTAATACCTATTTTTCATTCTTTGGGCCATGTGATGTAAAATGTTTCATTTGTCAATTTGGAACTATGAATCTGTTATCACTCCAGACACTCTCCTAGTGTGTATCTCAGAGATGTCTAGTAACTTAACCTTTTTGTAATTATTTTCTCAATAATGGGTGTGGTTTGGAACTTAACTTTTTTGTAATTATTTTCTCAATAATGGGTGTGGTTTGGATCAAGATGAATATCTAAATCACTGGATTGTATCTTAAGACAGTATAACTATATTCATGCAGTACAAGGCTTTCAAGAGCTATTATCAGGTAGGTTTCTAGATCAAATGGATAAGAAACCAATCAATTAACCAGAACATACATAAACAATATATATGATGGGTCAACAAACTAGCAAAGGATGCTTATGATTCTTGTTTAATAATCAAAGGTAAGAAGACAGTTACCATAGGACCTTTAAACATAGACAAAGAAATGATTACAACTCATAAGCATAGAAAAGGAATGAAAAGAGAGAGTATGACAATAACAATGAAAGAAGCTTGCAGGCTTAATATATTAAAGAAAGTGTCTTTATCATAGTACCAATGGATTATAGAAATCAAAATCAAACCTTTTGTTGATCAAATGTTTCAAAATCCTAGAATACTAGATCGAATTTTGCCTAAAATAGAAAGTCAATAACTGGCCCAAGAAAATAGGCAAAGATCCTATAAAATAGTTCAATTCGTATCCTTGGATGACCTTTATGTCCTTCAGATTCTTTAAGAGGTGTAGTGAGCCTTCCAAGGCTGCTGGATTTTATGTGATATGAGAGGAGTCAACACTGACAGTCAAACAACTTTATATCCCTAAAAATAACTAACCAATTTTGACCTTTCTGCCTTGTAGAGCATCTCCAAAATCAAAACAAACTCTTGATAAGGATGCCATTAATTATTGTCTATCGATTGGAACCATTCCTTAAGCTTTTGGACAAGGAAAACCTAGATCTGTGAAAAAATATTAACTTTCTTCCCTATCAGTGCTTTCGGTAGCTAGAATAGACAGAATTGGGACCAATTAGCTACTGAAAGATCTGCTTTCGATGGATAATGAACAATCAAAATGTTCGCCTAAGCCACAGAAAGGTCTGTTTTAGTTAAATTATCAAAATTTCAAAAACACCTTTTGTCTTAGCTCAAAAATGCCTTAGGGCTGATCTTTTAAGGCTTCTGCATCTTGCTCAAAGACTGTAGGATTACTGGTTGTCTCTGGTTCATTGCATTGAACTTCTACCTCTACTAGGGTTTCAAGAGTAGCATGTGTTTGAGACTAGTGTTTAGAATACATAGCTTGATTCCTCAAAGCCTTGACCTTTTTTTTCAAGTCCCGAGCTACTCTCTATAAGTTGTTGTAATCTTTTACAATCTTTTCCTTCTTTTTCTTTTCCTTTATGCTTTCATGTGCTAATATTTCCAAGGATGAGTTGCTTTCTGCAAAGTTTTTCGACACGGTTTCATATCTGGTTTTAATTACCCTTTCTAGCACTGCTTGTTAAGCTAACTTCTTCTTAAGCTTCTTAATTTCCTTTGATTTACTCTGCTTCACTCTTTTCCTAGATGAGGCATCTGCAACCTCTAGTTCTTGTTCTTTTTGAGGTGTAGGTGATGAAAGGTCTTCATACTTTGCTGTGAAAACATCTACATAAACTGAATTTTCATGCCCTGTGGTAATTGAATCTCCATTCCCTATTTCAATCTGGTGCTCTTCATCCTTCGAGTCTGTGTAAGGAAGATTAAGAATGCTCTTGTTCACTGGGGTTTCTTCGGCCTTATCTGTTTCACTGCTGAAGTTTAGTTTCTTCTTATTTTTGTTAAGCTTAGAAGAAGGAGAGGGTTGATTAACTGGAACTGGAGAGATAGCTCTCCTCCTCCTCTTTCCACTTCTGGGAATAGAAGACTTCTTGGAATGAGGAATCTTTTTACCCTCTGGCTATACACTAGTCTGAAAAACATTCCAGAACAAGAAGTAATTCCACTCTTTTCTCCTTCTCTACAACAGTTCACAAACTAAGAGTTTAATTAGACCATGGTGGGATAGTCTACCTGTAACTTTATTGGGCTTGGCCTTGACCTAATGAACTATCTTAGACAAGCTTCATTGGAGAAAATGGGACAGATTGAGTGGGTTTCTACCAGTAAAATGATTCATGAGTTTGAAATGGTAAATCATCACCCTGTTATATCTGCCTTCACAAGTTATATATACCATAATGGCTTTTAGTAACTGTTGCCATTTCTCTTCAAGGAAAGACACAGGAATGCCTTTCTTCCATATCAAATCCTTGTGTTCTGGTTTCAAGTAAGACCTGAATTCAACATTTTTTGTGATAGTGTTTTTAAACCATTTTTATCCAGTTCTAGGAAGCTCTGTCACCTCGGCTATGAGAGCTTCATCCACCTCGAATTCATCTTGACTCATGACTGCTTTCCTTCCATCAAAAGTCATGGAAAAGGCTTCTGCCACCTGCTGGTGAGAACTCTGTAATTGTTTACAAAAATTATAACAACTTGTGTCCCTAAAAAGTTAGCATACCTCCAGGTGAGATTCCAAGTAACTGATATTGTCGAGCTCTCTTCTCAGAGTTGATCCTCCTTTATTCATTTGTCGCAATGCTCATGTACACCTGCAATTGGAAAATCGGATTTTGGGGGAAGGTTACACAGCGTAGACTTAGGGAGATTTGGCTTGGATGTGACAGGGATGAGAAAAATGAGGTGAGCATTAGATCGTGGTACTGATTACAAGGGATGTGAAAGAGCATCTTGTGATTTGAAACAATCATGGTTGATGATTGTAATGATGAAAGGTATGCAACCATGTAGTTTGATGAAACAACGATCTGAAAAGATTCGCTATATCATGCAGAGATCAACTCTCGGTCATGAACGATTTCTTATCCTGTCTTTTCGGTGGCTAATTGCAATTATAAAACTTCAAACCCGATGGTTTAAACGCGTGAAACGATGTGTTAAATCCTCCCCCGATCTTGCGATTTCGATGGCTAAAATAGCCCTGAATTCCTTTGTTAAGGCTGCCAAAAGCTAAGGCTTTCGGTGGCTAATGAACAATCAAAATGTTCGCCTAAGCCACTGAAACCTGAAATTTGAATTAGATCAAATAAAAACTAAACAAATGTTTATTATAACTTTTATTACATGCATAAAGCTCTGAAAAAATTTAAAAAATATTTTTTAAATGACATCCTATCACCTAAAATGAAATAACTCGATTGATTTATTTGAGGAGATAACATTGGCTCCTATTGGGGGTGAAGCCTCCCTGTGAGGTTTCAAGAACCACAAAACCAATGCCTTTCCTGTAAGACAAAAAATTCAAACCTATCTACTAGTGTTTCCATTGGGCATGGAATTATTTTGCAAAAACAAAAGCTGAAAACAAAATTTACAATAGCAAGGCTTTGAAGCCTTAGATAAAATAGAGTTTTAGAAAACACCCATTGATTGGGCCACCAAACATTTCTTCACCTTCCAGACTTTGCAGAATGAAGGTGTTGTTGTGTTGAACTTGAGTTATCATGAAAGGACCGATCCACAATGAGTCAAACTTACCATGCTTTCCTTTATCTTGTCTAAGAGCATCCCATTTCAGAACCCAGTCACCAACCTGAAAGTTGTCCTCCTTTTCTTTTCTATCAAAAGCATCCTTGATCCTCTTTTGATGAGCTTCTGATTTATCCACCAGCTGTTCTCTGACATGATGCAATTCTACCAAGTCAAGCATTCTTCTCACCATATCATTTGATTAAGTTTGTTCTTCCTAAAAGAACTTAGCCACTGGTAGAACTAACTAAATGGGGAAAATGGCATCAGTGCCATAAACTAGTTTGAAAGAAGAAGTTCCTATAGATTTCTTGATAGTCACTTTGTCGGCCCAAAGAGAAAACTTTAGTTTAGAATCCCAGCCCCTTTGATTCTTCTCCAACAACTTTCTGATGATTCTGACTAGACTCTTATTGGATGAATCAGAAAGGCCATTTCCTTGAGGGTAATAGGAAGTAGAGTGTACCAATTGAATTCCCATTGAATCACACATGTCAACCAATGCATCAACTTTGAAGGCTGCTACATTATCTGTTACTATCCTTTTTGGGAAACCAAATCTGATAAGGATGTTTCATAGAGAAATGTCATGACGACTTGATGAGTGGCATTTCTAGTGGGGATTGCCTCTATCCATTTGGTAAAATAGTCAGTGGCTTCTAGGATCCACTTATGCTGACCACTAGATGAAGGATTAATCTTTCCTATGAAATCTAAGCCCCACTGCTGAAAATGGCCATTCACTACAATAGGTCTCAGGGGTAGAGATTTTAGTTGCTGCTTTCTTGTGAATCTTTGGCACTTATCACAATATTTCACAAAGGCGCACACATATGAAAAAAGAAAAAGCCAATAATGCCCAACCCTTAGGATTTTGTGAGTTGTGGTCTTCTAGTAATGATGGCCTCCACAAATACTTGAATGAAACTGATGCATGACTTCAACTGACCCATCTTTGTCTAAACATCTCAGTAGTAAACAAAAAGGATCTTTCCAATACAAAAGATTATCATTAATGCATAATTTAATTGCTCTGAGCTTAAGGGCTCGGGCTTGAGTCATGCTAAGTTCAGGAGAAACCTCCAAATTTTTTAAAAAATGAACAATACCTAAATACCACTCACATGAAGAAAAATTCTCAGCCACCTGTTGGCTGTCATGTTTCTCTTCTCCTACTACCCCTCTCTGCAAACTTGCTGAACTTTCCCTAATGAAATTTATGTCTAAAAGATCACAATTCTCCTCTATCATGAGCTTGGCAAGGCCTTGGCCTTTTACCAGCTTGGTGGGCTTCACTTCTAAGTCAAACTCAATCAGCTTTGCGATCCATTTATCTCTCTTTCCATCAATATCAGGCTAGGTCAAGACATCCTTCACATAGGCTGAAGGAACATAGGCAATAACCTTTGCATGGAGGATATAAATTCTGAAATATTTTAATGACTTAATGAAAGCATAGGCTTGTTTTTCTATAGGATCATACCTTAGTTCAACATCCCTGAGTTATTTGCTGAAGAAATCCACCGGGTGATCAAGACCTTCATCATATTTTTGTAACAAGACTGCTACCATGGTGTCATAGGAAGCAAAAGAGAAAATATAGAAATTCTTGGTGTAATCTGGACTGATTAGAGTAGGATATTCCATGATAGCTTGTTTGATATTCTAAAATGTACTTCTTGCATTGTGTGTCCATTTTATCTCAGATCCCTTTTTTAGCATGGAGGTTATATGTTTTACTAATTCAGCAAAATTAGGAATAAAAATTCTGACAAAATTGATCTTATCAAGTAGGGATTGGATATCCTTCTTTGACCTTGGTATGGACAACTTCTTAATTGCTTCCACCCGAGCTGGGTCAATTTTCACTCCCTCTGCTAAAACAATGTGGCCTAGGAGCTTACCCTTCTTGAGAGCAAATTGAGACTTTTTGGGTTCAGTGAAATCCAAAACTATCTGCATTTCAAAAATACTCTTTTCAAATGCTTCAAATGCTCTTCACGATTGCTAGAATAAACTGTGATATCATTGAGATAGATGAGGACAAACTTGTCCTTCTCTCCCAAAAAAGATATTTCCACGGCCCTCTGAAAAGTGGCCTCGACAGTCATTAGTCCAAATGGCATCTTGGCGTACATGAAGGTACCCCAAGGAGTAGTAAAGGCAGTTTTTTGTTGGTCATTAGGGTGTACAGAAACTTGGTTATAGCTTGAGAAGCCATCTAGGAAAGACATGACACTGGCTCCTGAAATTCTTTGTAGCAAGTGTTCCATCTTGGGTAGGGGATAGTTGTCTTTCTTGGAGCATTTATTTAGGTTTCTAAAATCAATGAATAACTCAATCTCACCATTTTTCTTTCTCATTATCACTAGGTTTGCGATCCATTTAGAGTATCTTAGTGGGATTATGATTTTGGCATCGAGGAGATTTTTGATTTATTTTTCAATTACAGGAATTAAGAGAGGACTGATAGGTCTCAGCTTCTATCTGAATGGGATGGTGTCTTTCTCCATAAGAATATTATGTTGAATGACATCAGGATTATAGGTTTTCATATCACTGTATTTCTAGGCAAAAACATCAGCAAATTCCTTCATAATGCTACAATATTCTGACCTCTGATCAACAGTTAATTCAGTGGACAGATTTATGAATTTAGGATGAATCTGGCTTCCTATATTGTGCTCATGAACAACAGGATCCTTCTCCTTCTTATCTGGTTTTAAAAGGACATCATTTTGGTCAAAAAGCTTCTCAAGAGGCACCAAACCCCTAGGTATATAATTGTTGGGCAACTGAACAATATCATGTTGACCCATTTTTCTCTTCAACTTAGGCTTTTTGGATTCCCCTACATTTTGATTTTCCTAGTCAATATGCATATCAAAAAAATCATCTACAACCTGGAGAAATCTACTAAGCTTATCATCATCTTCAAAAACTTTCCAATATTTGATATTGTCGGGTAGGGATGGTCTATATTTGACTTGGATTTCATAATTTAGTCTAGGAGGCATGGGAGGAATGAACATACTGGCCAAGAAAGCAAGGGAATCAACTAGGTGATTCATAGCTCTAGGTATATAAGAAATATCAAAAATGGAAAAAAAGTCCCTGAGTTTCCATACCTCATCCCTGTAAGCTTTCAACCTAACATGTTTTGCTTGGAAAGTACTATTCACTTGCTGTATGATGAGATCCGCAACTCCAAACACCTTTAGAGCTTTGATTCCCATCTCCTTGGCAGAATTTAATCCCAACAACAAAGCCTCATACTCTTCTATATTGTTAGTAGTTTTGAAATCAAGTTTAAAAGACAAATGAATAGCCTCTTTTGAAGGAGAAATCAAAACTACACCTGCACCTACTGAGTCTTTGGTACTGGCACCACCAAAGAACATACTCCAAATGGGAGTACTCTTTCCATCAGTCTGCTGATAAGTAGGCTTTGTGAGCTGCAAAGGAGCTAGCTGAGAATCATCTATTTGCATAATGCATGCCCCAAAGTCTATGTCCAATGCATAGATGGGATGATTTACAAAACTTTTCTCATCACTAATGATGTAGGCAAGATGATTTTCTCTGTAAAGTCTCTTTACCTCTCCTCCAAACACCGAGAGTATGGCATAAGAAAGATCCATCTGCAGGGTACCACCTAGCCTTTTGCTCCATGAACGTGACAAGAGGACACCAAACTTGGGTGGGATATCAGCCACTACAACATTCATTACCATGCTTCTCATTGACAACTGGGCAAGGTTTATGACAAGGTCTTGTATGAGGCTGAGGCATCTGACTTTCCTAGAGTGGAAAGAGAATATATCATGGTAATGTTTTTTGATGTCAAGCCCAAGATCATCCATCACTGCTTTAGGCATAAGATTGTGTGACGCTCCCGAGTCAAGAAAGCAGTTGTGAAGGATCTTGTCATGGATATTCAGGGATATGTAGAAGGGTGGAAACGAATCATCTCGGTCCTCTACCATAGGTCCTATAGTCATTGTGGGCTTGTCATCTTGAAGGTTTACATAATCAGTAGCTAGGGGAGTCTTTGGTTGAAGGGACTTCAGGATAGCAGACTTGAATATGTCATTCTTCATATGTTCAGCCAATGGCATAGGTATTTTTACCTTCTGAATTTCTGATTCGAAATTAAATGAATATGATATTTTATTGGAAGGTTTTACCTCGTTAGAAGGAGCTCTGAGGGACACCTGCTCTTTAGCTTTGGGCTGCAATTGCTTCTGCTGTTGTTTTGTAGGAGTGGAGATCTCCTTTGCAGGAGCAATAGGCTACTTGGCAGCAACATCTTTCTTTTTTCTGGGGGCAGCAAGCAATGGATTTGGAGCAGCAGTCTTAGATCTTAAACTATAACCTAGCTGATCATCTGTTTGATAAAGACATTCTTCAATGCTTGCCTCATTAATCTTCTCATTCATGAGGGCCTCCTCATAATCTTTTTGTGTCAAGAAGGAGGAATCAACATCATCGCCAAAGCAATTTAGGCCATCTTCTTCTTCAACTTCACCATGAGATAGCTCTTGCTCTTCTTCTAGCATGACATTTTGGAAAGGGGCCCTGATCCTTTGGTCTTCAGCTGTATTCTTGTCTCTCTGAAGGATCTGGACTACTGGTTGTTCCTTATGTAAGGGAATGCATTGAGATTCCTAGGAACATAGGTATTAGGATCTTTACTTCTCGTTGGTTGTTGACTTTGAATTTATAGTTTTGACATCTCCGAGGTCAAGCTGTCAAACATCTTGGCCATCTTTTCCATTTTGGTATTTGAAGAAGAAGGAGGATCAACATATGACTTCTTTCTCTCAAAGTTTCCTTTAAGTTTCTGGGATGCCACAATGTTAGATTCAACCTCAAGAGCAACATATTACATTAAGGAGAGTGTGACTGACCCTCTTTCTCCCAGGATTAAGCAAAATTCTGGATCAAAGGTAGAAGAGTAAGTAATCTTTTCTGATGCATCTGTTGGCTTGATCTCTACAGGGATCTTGCCAAACTCTTATTGAATCTTTTGGTGAAGTTTGAGACAGATTCCCCATTTTCTCTTCTTAGATTTCCAAATTCAGTAATATAATACAAGATGTCTCTTCTTTCTCCCCAATGTTTCAAAAACAATTCATCTAATTGCTCAATGTCTGCCACCGAATTAGCTGGCAGTTCCTTGAACCACTTCTTTCTTGACCATCCAAGCTCTGCACAAAAATTCTGGTCCAAACATCTTCCTCTGAAATGTTAATGTTCTCAGTATAGGCATAGAAAGCCTCTATATGTTCTTCAACAGTATAATCTCCAGATCCAGTAAACTTGGGCATATATTTCTAATAATCTCCTGTTGGCATGGCTGATAAGGGATTGGGCAAAACAAGAGGAGCATACCTATTGGCTAATATCTGTTCCATTTTTGTCAAAGGGACAACCATGGAAATCTTGGGGGTTGATGCAGAGGAATAATTTTATGTAGATGATGGCTGATATGGGACAGGTGGGATTATGGACTATGGTGGTCTTACTTCGCTGAGGAATGAAGTGGAAGCACTTGTGGAATGACTATCCTGAAATGTGGTTCCTGGATAAGGTGGGAAATAAGAAGCTCTGTAAACCTAGCCAAGCAGCAAGGCCAAGTTTTCTTCACCCTTAAGGAAAGATCTTGTAAAATATCTTCAAGAACAGGCAAACTGGTATGAGTATGTAAAAAACTTTCTACAGGCTCAGTTTGTGAAGAATTCAAGGAAGAGGAAGAGTCCTCTTCTTGGATAGATTCTACAACTTCTTCTCCTAAGTTGGATATAGTAATATGCTCAGAAATAGGATCTATAACATCATAAGAAACTGAAGGCTCATCACCCTTCAAGCTTTCTGACAAAATTACAATTTTCTGAGAATTAGAAGTTTTAGCAGATGTGGATTCGACAAGAGGTTCTCTAGAAATAGATGAAGAAGTGTTTCTTGAAATACCTAGTCTAGATGCTCTT
>JASDQU010103951.1:24892-46061 GCA_032191745.1 Picea mariana
ATCTATAACATCATAAGAAACTGAAGGCTCATCACCCTTCAAGCTTTCTGACAAAATTACAATTTTCTGAGAATTAGAAGTTTTAGCAGATGTGGATTCGACAAGAGGTTCTCTAGAAATAGATGAAGAAGTGTTTCTTGAAATACCTAGTCTAGATGCTCTTGTAGATCCAGAAGTTTGTCTATGCAATGCTTTTCCACTTCTGATGATTTTTTCAGGGTCTAGAACTAGTGGTTCCAGTGGCCTTTCTTGGTTTTATCTGGTATGAGCCCTTCTCGGAGCCACTTCATACCAATGGAGTCGCCAGATAGATGATTACAACCGAAAATGTGTCCAGACTTTGTCTATCATCAAATTTGGATCTATGTCGTCTCCCAAGGACGCTGAGCTTCAATATCCGTTCCCCGGCAACGACGCCAATTTGTTATCACTCAAGGAAACTCTCCTAGGCTGTATCTCAGAGATGCCTAGTAACTTAAACTTTTTGTAATTATTTTCTCAATAATGGGTGTGGTTTGGATCAAGATGAATATCTAAATCACTGGATTGTATCTTCAAGACACTCTAACTATATTCATGCAGTGCAAGGCCTTCAAGAGCTATTATCAGGTAGGTTTGTAGATCAAATGGATAAGAAACCAATCAATTAACCAGAACATACATAAACAATATATATGATGGATCAACAAACTAGCAAAGGATTCTTATGATTCTTGTTTAATAATCAAAGGTAAGATGACAGTTACCATAGGACCTTTAAACATAGACAAATAAATGATTACAGCTCATAGGCATAGAAAAGGAATGAAAAGAGAGAGTCTGACAATAACAATGAAATAAGCTTGCATGCTTAATATATTAAAGAAAGTTCCTTTATCACAACAACAGTGGATTATAGAACTTAAAATCGAACCTTTTGTTCATCAAATGTTCTGGGATTTATAGCCTTTACAAACAGTTTCAAAATCCTAGAATACTGGATCAAATTTTGCCTAAAATAGAAAGTCAATAATTGGCCCAAGAAAATAGGCAAAGATCTTATAAAATAGGTCAATTCCTATCCTTGGATGACCTTTATGTCCTTAAAATTCTTTGGCAGGTGTAGTGAGCCCTCCAAGGCTACTGAGTTTTATGTGATATGAGAGGAGTCAGAAATGACACCTGCTGACAGTCAATCAACTTTATATCCCTGAAAATAGCTAACCAATTTTGACATTTCTACCTTGTAGAGAATCTCCAAAATAAAAACAAACTCTTGATAAGGATGTCATTAATTATTGTCTATCAATTGGAACCATTCCTGAAGCTTTTGGTCAAGGAAAACCTAGATCTGTGCAAAAATATTAACTTTTTGCCCTATCAGTGCTTTCGGTAGCTAGAATAGACAGAATTCTGACCAATTATCTACTGAAATCTCTACTTTATGTGGATAATAAACAATCGAAATATTCTCCTAAGCCACCAAAGTTCTGTTTTAGTGAAATTATCAAAATTTCAAAAATACCTTTTGTCTTAGCTCAAAAACGCATTAGGGATGATCTTTTAACGCTTCTGCATCTTGCTGAAAGACTGTAGGATTAGTGGCTGCCTCTGGTTCATTGCACTGAACTTCTACCTCTTCTAGGATTTCAAGAGTAGCATGTGTTTGAGACTAGTGTTTAAAAGACATATCTTTCTTCCTCAAAGCCCTGACCTTTTTCTTCAAGTCCTGAGCTACTCTCCATAAGCTGTTGTAATCTTTTACAATCTTGTCCTTCTTTTTATTTTCCTTTATGCTTCCATGTACTAATATTTCCAAGGATGAGTTGCTTTCTGCAAAGTTTTTCGACAGGGTTTCATATCTGGTTTTAATTACTCTTTCTAGCACTTCTTGTTGAGCTAAGTTCTTCTTAAGCTTCTTGATTTCCTTTGATTTACTCCACTTCACTCTTTTGCTAGATGAGGTATCTACAACCTGTGGTTCTTTCTCTTTTTGAGGTGTAGGTGATGAAGGGTATTCATACCTTGCTGTGAAAACATCTACATAAACTGAATTTTCATGCCCTGTGGTAACTGAATCTTCGTGCCCTATTTCAATATGGTGCTCTTCATCCTCTGAGTTTGTGTAAGGAAGATTAAGAATTCTCTTGTTCACTGGGGTTTCTTCGGCCTTATCTGTTTCACTGCTGAAGTTTAGTTTCTTCTTAGTTTTGGTAAGCTTAGAAGAATGAGAGTTTTGATTAACTCAAATCAGAGAGATAACTCTCCTCCTCCTCTTTCCACTTCTAGGAGTAGAAGACTTCTTGGAATGAGGACTCTTTTTACCCTCTGGTTGTACATCAGTCTGAAAATCATTCCAGAACAAGAAGTAATTCCACTCTTGTCTCCTTTTCTACAACAGTTCACAAACCAAGAGTTTAATTAGACCATGGTGGGATAGTCTACCTGCAACTTTATTGGGCTTGGACTTGACCTGATGAGTCATCTTAGATAAGATTCTATGGAGAAAATAGGACAGATTGAGTGGGTTTCTACCAGTAAAATGATTCATGAGTTTGAAATGGTAAATCATCACCCTATTATATATGCCTTCACAAGTTATATAGATCATAATGGATTTTAGTAACTGTTTCCATTTCTCTTCAAGGAAAGACATAGGAATGTCTTTCTTCCATATCAAATCCTTGCGTTCTGGTTTCAAGTAAGACCCGAATTCAACATTTTTTGTGACAGTGGTTTTAAACCATTTTTCTCTAGTTCTGGGAATCTCTATCACCTCGGCTATGAGGGCTTCATCCACCTTGAATTAATCTCGACCGATGACTACTTTCCTTTCATTGAAAGTCAGGGAAAAGGCTTTTGCCACATGCTGGTGAGAACTTTGTAATTTTTTACAAAAATTATAGCAACCCGCGTCCCTGAAAAGTTGGCATACCTCCGAGTGTGATTCCAAGTAACTGATATTGTCGAGCTCTCTCCTCAGAGTTGATTCTCCTTTCTTCATCTGTTGCGATGCTCCTGTACACCTACAATTGGAACATCGGATTTTGGGGGAAGGTTACACAATGTAGACTTAGGGAGATTTGGCTCGGCTGTGACAGGGACGAGAAAAATGAGGTGAGCATTAGATCGTGGCGCTGATTACAGGGGATGTGAAAGAGCATCTCATGATTTGGAACTATCATGATTGATGACTGTAATGATGAAAGGTACGTAACCATGTAGTTTGATGAAACAAAGATCCAAAAAGATTCGCTATATCATGCAGAGATCAGCTCCCAATCATGAACAGTTTCTTCTCTTGTCTTTTCGGCCGCTAATTGCAATTATAAAACTTCAAACCCGATGGTTTAAACGTGTGAAAGGACATGCTGACTCCTCCCCCGATCCTACGATTTCGGTGGCTAAAATAGCCCTGAATTCCTTTGTTTAAGCTGATGAAAGCCAAGGCTTTCGATGTCTAATGAACAATCGAAATGTTCGCCTAAGCCACCGAAACCTGAGATTTGAATTAGATCAAATAAAAACTAAACAAATGTTCATTCTAACTTTTATTACATGCATAAATCTCTCAAAAAATTAAAAAAATATTTTTTAAAAGACATCCTATCACCTAAAATGAAATAGCTCGATTGATTTATTTGAGGAGATAACAAAATCAACTCCACTAGACAACCTCTATTTGTAACTCTATTGTTCCTTCTCATTCCAGCCCATGGAAGGGTTCGTTCCACTCATCATTGGCCAAAACAATATCTTTGGGAGAGTCATGTTGGTTCGTGGATGAACTGTTTCCATTTTTGGATCTCCACATGGTATTCTTCAAACCCTAGAATCTAGTTTGGTGGTATACAGGTCCATAAGTCGCATTCAATTCCTATGTAGTTTACATATATATATAGCTATTGTGTGTTTAGGAAACACAATGCCCATGACAAGTCTTTGCTTTATGGTTTCAATTTGGAATATGGTGATGTTAAGTAATGCCTGAAAGTCGATTGGTGTTAACATTGTTTGTCAAAGACCATACACAACTAGTTTTGACACTTTCTCAGTTCCATCTACATCCTCAATATTATTCATATTCAATCTGATGCTTTGTGTAGCATGGTGGAAAAAAAAATATTCCCTTAGCTTTGCATGTTGCTGGAATACGTATGAATTCATGGCATAATTGGTTGTCACTTTATTGTATTTTTGAGGTTATAAGAAATGTTTTTTCCATAACTCTTCAATGATGCCTTCATTTTCTATCTTGTTTGAGGCATTGAGAAGAGAATTCCACTCTCTTCTCAAATATTGGTTTCATGCCACATTTGATGTATCTTTGAGATTCTTGTTTTTCCAAGAGTTCGATAAATTAAGAGAATTGATTCCTCACTTGTAAATGGGTACCTAAAATGGACTTGTTTGTCGGGACCCATATTAAGGATTGTTGTCCGTGATGGCTCTTATTATTGGTACTTCTCATTATGCACATTTGAGTAGTGGATTTTTTTCCACTCGTGTGGGTAGTTTTAGGAGTGTAACCATGGATTTGTGTCCATGCACTTCCTCATTTCGCAGTGTCTTGGAGATTCGCCACTTTGGAGTGTTTCTTGCTTAGTTTTTTTTTCATCTTTTCCTCCTTTAGTCCATACTCCATACTTATTCATTAGTTGTGACATTCATTGACATCATCTCTTCCAGTTAGTTCAACATTGTGGGGGGATGTTTTGCAATTCTTCCTCGAGTGATTTTTTACTCAGTATGTTTGATCGAGATCAAGCGTCTTCAGAGTGAGCCATGTACATAGAACTAATTCCTATATTAACTTGACATTTGCAGCGGCTAGTGACCCATGCACTCCGGTGAGATGGATTGGCGTCCATAAGGAAACTCATTTTATGACGTTCTTGTCGATTGTACATGAGTACCTCATCTTTCATAGGATCACTCTCGTTGCTTGAGAAGTTTGAAATTTGGATTTCTGCATGGATCTTTGATGGCTTTGACAACGTAGGGAAACTGGTCCTCTTTAGAGTTTTTGGCCATGCTTCATGTTTGGAGTTTTTAGCCTCCGCAAGCCTCATTGATATTTTCATGGTTGATGGTGTTCACTTCGGTTTTGGTTCTTCACCAACACCTATTTTTTTGAATCACCTATGTGGTGGTTGTTGGTGTTTTCCATTCTTATGCCTCTGCATGTGAACCTCTTTTATTTCAAAATTCAACCATGTTCTTTGAGGTTACTTGGTCCTCTTATTTAGAGTTTGGTCATACTTCTTGATTGGAGCTTTCAACCTTGTAGGCCTCATGCTCTTGCTTTTCAATGCACCATTATGGGATCTTCTTCAACTTTAGCTCCAACACCATTTTCAACAGGGGAACTTTTCTCTCTTTTGGAGAGGAGTTTTCTCCTACGAGTTTTTCTCGTTTTCTACATTTATGAGATTTTCTACATGAGTACCTTATCGAGCCTTGTTGTCGGGACCCATCTTTTTTCTTCTTTGTTCCTCCCTACATTTCTCTTATGGGGGGGTGTTGGTGTGTTTTTTAAGCTCATGTAGTTGTTCCTAGCCTTTAGGAAGTTGTTGGAACTAGTTGAAGTGAATATTTCACATCCAACTAGATGTTTCCTAGATTGGTGTGAGGTTGAGATATTTTCTCAACCATAGATCAAAGTAGTTTTCCTATCTTGAGACAAATATTGTGTATTTATATGTACTCTATTTTTGTTTTTTAATGAAGAGATCTCTCACACCCTTTTGGTTTGTGCATAATAATCCCTACTCTCATATTTCTCAATAAAAGAACGCCTTTGTTTTCTTCAAGTTTAGTGTTAATTATCCATTGGTTCTTGGCATTACATCTGTGGCCAAGCTTTGTTTCCATCAGAATATAAATTTAATCTTTTTCATTTGAAAATTTTTCTTCAATTTATAAGATTTTTTTTTCTCGGATTTGAATTTATTTAGAAGGTTGGGAAGGTTGGTAGTGTGACAGATATTCTCAAATTAAGATTTAATTGGGTATATGTTGGACATTTTAAGAGAAAGTGTTTTTCATTGTCAACCCTCTTAGTATCAAGATGACATATTATTTCATCCCACTGCATTTTATGAATTGTCCAATGCCCAATTTCACTATGGAGCTAGTGGGAACTTGTTATTATTTAGACAATGTTGATTTTTATCTTTACACTAATTAAAATAGAGAGCTACTTTTGATTTTCTAGACTAGGGTTAATCACACATTTATAATATCTTATTTTTTTTTCACTCTCTAACTCTTTATAACCTTACAATTTATGATTAACTTTAAATGTAATAATATTTAAATATTCTAATTTATTTTAAAATATCCGGATTGTTAAAATTTACAAAAATATAATGAAGAAATACAAAATTTTATTTAAATAAATAAAATATTAAATTTATCTACTTTTACTTCACTCTTATTAAAAAATATGTTATGATTGAACAAAATAATTTTATAATACTAATAGATGAAACACTAAAATTAAATATATAAAATTAAAAAATCTAAAACCTAATTTATCATAATAATAACTAAAATTATTAATCATGATAATAAAAAAATAATTACCCACACTAATTACACACAATAATTTATGGTTTTTACTTCATCTTTTGGGTTTTTACTGCCTTTACCACCACGTGTTCATGAATTGTTTGTGGGATGCGTGGGCGTGTTAGCTGCTTTTCTTTTCATTACCACTCGCTATTATGGAGATATCAATGATTTTCTTTTCATTACCACATGAAACCGATGGAGTGAATACGTGGTAACGCTAACCATAATTCTCAATATATTTCTTTCTTTGTAAGGGAACTGTGTGTGCATCGTTTTGGAGTAAGATTTAATGGGTAGGAAAGGAACCAGAGATTCACAGTCCAAAACAAAGAAGACGATGCCTTCAACTTCAAATAATTTGAGGAGAGAGAACTTCAAACTTTATGTGTTGGTTGTAAGGTAATATTGTATTATGATTGAGATTATCATTGGATTGATCTTTTATATATTTATAAGAAATTTTAGAGATTTCAAAGCTTATTATGTATGTGTATGACTGCAGTAATCACAATAGATAGTGGGAGAATGGTTCTTGAATTTTTGGGATTAGGAGACACTCAAAACGTTGCAAATGTATGTAGCTAAAGGCTATAGCTAGATTAATTAATGTATGTCTGAATATATTAATGTTGGTGAGAATCATAATATCATGCAATATACAGTGATATAATTTTTTAATATATTGACTTCTTCTATCTCACATTGTCATGTCGTTTTTGATCAAGGATCTTAAGTTGAATATGATAATCATTGACTATTGTATGTGAGGAATGTCTAGCCACATATTTCTATAAATAATAAAGGCACTTTTAAAAACCCTCCTAACACTCTAAATCAACACATGGACAACTTTTAATATTTTCAAACATTTATGGGATAGAACATTGAATTCATTCATTTTGAGTGAATAATGAGTGATATGAGATTTTTTATTAAATCTATAGGAACCCTCAAACCTAAGGGATATTTTTGTAGTTTCCATGACCTTTGAGAACACGTAGGCGAAAAGCAAATTCCCTACTACATGTTTTTGTTTTTGAATGCATGTAAATAGTATAATGTTATAATTTGTAATTTCTTTGACATGAGTATATACTTACAGGGTCAGTAAATTTGGAAGATGTTTGGATGAAGGAGAAGAAGAGTTCATATTAAAATCTGTGCAGATCTCACATTTAAAATGACTAAGACATTATATCTGTAGAGTTTACAAGGAAGTGATACAATTTGAAAACTAGGCATTATGGATATACATTATACATAAAAAAAAACAATTTTGGTACTTAGGACTTTGGAAGAAGAATATAAGATTTTAATGAAAAATGTAACATGATTTAAATTAAATTGCTCCTTCATTCTATTTTCATGCCTATCGATGTTCATTAAACACATATTATTGAAGGAATTATCATTTGGATCAACAGTGCGTGTAGACTACTATGTGCAACGCAGTTTCAAATATTATGCATCAAAGCGAAAAAACTCTCAAGACCACTGTGTACATATTGCTCAGTTTTTTTCACGTTAAGAATACACACACTTACTGAAATGATTTATAATGTGGAATAACACAGTGTTATTCTTAGCACATAAACTCAGAAATAAGACAAACGTTTTCAATACACAAAACTTGATATTAATAAACTTCGACGTTGTGTGTGAATACAAAATACAATGACAGAAATGAGCTTCGACTCATATGACTTATTCTGTCAAATCTTCAGTTGTTTTTGGTTCTCTCTACCTCTCTGCTTCTTCTCTACGCATCAACTGCTTCTCTTAAACATCATCGACTAACTAAGAGACTTAGAATTATATAGACACTCACTTAGACTTCCTACAGAAGCTAAGACCGACTCAACATTAAATACTATCATTAATTCAACTGACTCTTCAACCACTTATCAGAGCTTGAGAAGATAGAAATCAACTCCATTTATAGCTTCCTTCTTTCCGACTGACTTTTGATTAAATGCGAGACTTTTCACTTACAGACTGTCAGACTGTCTCACTGACATTTTAGCTGACTGACAAATATTTGACAAAATGACTGACAGAAAAATCGTCGGTGACATGAATATCTCACCAACTTGTAATTACATATTCCAACACTCCCCCTTAATTATAATTAGGTGGGATTACAAAAGAAAATTACATCAAAAATTTTGCGTTTTCATTTTACTGTCACTCATCTACCACTGCGCGGACTCCCAAATTACTGTGCATATGATTAAATGCATATCTTTCTAAATCCTTTGTGAAAATATCTGTGACTTGCTCTTTTGACATGCAAAACCCTAAACATATCTCCTTTTTATTCACCAATTCTCTGATGAAATCATACCTTGTATCAATGTGGTTGGTTTCCTTGTGAAACAAATTCATTCTTTGATAACATGATGGTTGAATTGTTGTCACAAAAAAATGTTTTCGGTTTCTGTTGTTCCTACAACAAATATTTTAACATCGTTCTCATCCATATTTCTTGACAAGTTGCGCTTGCAGCTGCGACGTACTCTTCTTCTACTAAAGAAAGTGTTACTATGGGTTGCTTCCTTGATTCCCATGATATCATACCTATTCCAAAATAAAATGTGTACCCAGAGGTACTTTTCCTGTCATCGATGTTTCCTCCACAATCACTGTCAATGTACCCAGTGAGTCTGAAATCTTTTGAATTGAAGTACTTAATGCCAAAATATTTTGTTCCATTCACATATCTCATGATTCTCTTTTGTGGCTCCCAATGTGATTTTTTGGAGTTTCCATGAACCTTGAAATTAGGCTCACTCCATACATAATGTCAGGTCTTTTTGTTGTTAGAATCACAAGACTTCCTACCACTCTTTTAAACAGTGTGGGATCCACCTTAGACCCTTTATCTTCCTTTCTTATCTTCAATCCTATTATGAAAGGTGTCGGTGCTGCTTTTGAATTCACCATATTGAATCTTTTTAATATTTCATGCGCATACTTGGATTATTAGATAAATATGCCAGTTTTGGACTGATGCACTTCTATTCACAAAACATATCTCATAAGCCCAAAATAATTCATTTAAAATTCATACTTCATGATTGTCTTAAATTATTCTATGCCAAAATCACTTGTAAATATCAAATCATCCACATATAAACAAGCAATTAACACATTACCTTGCTGATTTGATTTGATGTACAGTGTCGCCTCAATTTCCCTTCTTTGAAATCCATTTTGTGTGAGATAGGAATATTTGCAACTGTACCAAGCTCTCAAAGCTTGTTTTAAACCATACAATGCTTTCTTCAATATGTATACTTTGTCTTCTTGTCCTAGAACCTCATAGCCTTGTGGTTGTTCCACATATATTTCTTCTTTTAAGTTTCCATTCAAGAATGTTGACTTTACATGCATCTGATGAGCTGACCATTTGTACTGCGTAGGAATAACTAACATGGTTTTGACTATGTCCATGTGCGCAACCAGTGAAAAGGTTTCATTGAAATCAATTCCAGGTTGTTGTGTAAAGCCTCTTGCACCTAACCTTGCCTTGTACTTCTGTAAATTTCCTTCTGCATCTTTCTTGGTTTTATAAATCCACTTGACACTTATAACATACTTGTCTTAAGGTACATCAACCAAATCCATGTTTGATTGTTCTCTATGCATATGATTTCTTCATCCATGGTTTGTTCCCATACATCCTCTTTGACAACTTCTTCAATGGTTAATGGATCATCTATTTGTGAAAACAGAGTAAAAACTGAAATGAATTTGTTGTGTCTTCATTATAGATGTCGCGCACACTTCTTGTATTTATGGTTAAAAAACTTGTTAAAGTTGGATCTGAAGATGTAGAACTTCTTGGACTGCTTGTTGTTGTTTGAGGCACTCTAGGTGTAGACTGCACACCTACCGTTCTTACTGAAGTACTATGCGTGGTGATTTTCGTTGCAGTGCTAGGTGTAGATGGGACTACACACTGACATGTGCATGGTCTTTGAACTACTTCATCTTATGTTTCATCGTTCTCTATTGCATCAATAATTTGTGTTGTCTTTGATATGGTTCCATCCCATGCTTCATTCTCCATGAACTAAACATCACGGTTGATTATGAATTTTCTTACAACGGGGTCATATAGCTTGAATCCTATTGTTTTTTCAGAATACCCTACAAATATACATTTCTGTCCATTTTTGTCCAACTTCCTTCTCAGTTCATTTGGTACATGTGCATATGTGACGCAACCGAAATTTTTTAAGTGCGCCACATTATGATTTCAACCTATCCAGGTTTCAGGAGGAGCTCTATTCTTCACACTCTTTGTCGAACATTTGTTCAAGATGTATACTATAGTTGCTACTACTTCAGCCCAATACTCATTAGACAAATGTTTGGTTGTTAGCATACTGCACGCCATTTCCATGATAGTTTTTTTCTTTCTCTCTGCGACACCATTCTATTTTGGTGTGTATCGCGCGGTAAATTTCCTGTAGATGCCATGAACTTTACAAAAGTTTTTAAATTATCTTGAAATGTATTCTCCTCCTCTGTCCATTCTTAGACGCTTGATGAAATAACCACTCTGCTTCTCTGCAAGTGATTTAAATTGCTAAAAACAACTCAATGGGTTAGATTTATGCTTTAAGAAATAAATCCATATCTTTCTTGAGAAATCATCAATGAATGTTAGAAAATAAGTACTGCCTCCTATAGATGAAGTTTTCATTGGTCCACAAATGTCTGAGTGCACTATTTCCAGTGGATCTTTTTCTCTGTAAGACTTGCCAACTCGAAATGATTCTCTATGCTTATTTCCAAATATGTAGCCTTTACATATCATTTTTGGTTTTTCAATCAACGATAAGCCTTTTACCATATCCTTTGTGTGTAGCAGCTTCAAACCTCCAAAGTTCAAATGACAAAATATGAAATTCCATAACCAGGAATCATCCTGTGTTTCATATTGGAATGTTGCCTTCATCTTTGCACCATTTTCTCCTTTCTTGATATTGCACGCACTATTTTCTTCATTAGAACCGCACGCATTTTCTGTTGTAAATGTAGTGTGATTGCACACTTTTTCCTTTACCAACAATTTGTGTTGTATTCTTCTTCTTGTCTAGCTTCAATGTCAATGAGAATATCATGTTACTTTCCATCTATATTTTTGCAATAAGAAGATTGCTTGGGTATTTATCTATGATCACATAGTGATTATCTTCCATGTAGATTATGTATCCTTTTTGTAACAGTTTCCCTATAATCATCAGATTATGATTCAGGGCAGAAACATAATATACATCAGACATAAAAAACAATTCTCCTTGTCTGGTTAAAATGTTTATACTCCCTTTGCCTAAGACAATGGCTTGGATATCTCTTCCAAGTGTAACCTTGGTTTGGACTCAGTCATCCAAACTAGAAAACAATTTTTGTTTCCTATCATATGGTTGATGTAGCCTGAATCTAAGTACCGTATGTAACATGGACTTTCTTGAGAAACATTGCATTCAACTGGTGACACTATATTAGGCATTTCTACTATGCTAGGCACAACTACAACACACACCATAAACATACAGAGAGTTTGGTTATTTTTGTTGTGTGGCTGATCTTGAATTTTCTTGTTCTGATTATACTGTCACTTTCTGCACTCATATGCATAATGTCCATACTTTTTACAGTAATCGCATTGAATCTTTGATTTGTCAGTTCTTTGACAACTTGACTCATTGGTACTTGGGTTTTGACCTCTTTCACCAGTATTTCCAGGATTTCCACTGCATCCACTTCTGCCAGAACTTCTTCCTCCACCTCTAGAGTTATCTCTCCCCCTTCCTCTTCCACGGATTATAGATGACTACACATAAAACACATTCTCTAATGACATACTTTTTTTATTCAATCTTTGTTCATGGTTGATGAGGGAATCTTGCAATTCATCTAGACTGAACTGACTCACGTCTTTTCCTTCTTCTAGAGTCACTATAAGGGTGTCAAAATTAAGAGGAAGACTCCTAATCACCTTCTCAACAATTTTTTTGTCTTCTATGGTTTCACCATGAGACTTAATATGATTTATCAGTCCAATGACATGTGTGTAGAATGAATCTATTGTGTTTGAATCTTTCATTGACATGGTTTCAAAATATCTTATGAGAATCTATAGTTTTGCAATATTTACTTTAGCCATACCCTGATAAGAGGTTTGTAATATGTCCCATGCTTCATTGGATTTATTTTTTGATGCAACTCTTGGAAGTATGATCTCATGCATGGCTTGTTGTATGTAAAAAAATGTCTTTCCATCCTTCTTTCTTTGATCTTTCAAGACATCTATCTCAACTTGTGTGAGTGCATTTGATATATTGGTTCCACATAGCCATTATCGACTATTTCCCATACATATTGACCTCAGAACAAAGCCTTCATGGTTAAGGACCACATCTCATGATTCTTTCCTATAAAAGTGGGAGGTTGTAGAAGCCATATTTTACTTTCAACGAAGTTTCTTCTCTAACAAACTTTTTCTGATAAAACCTTCTCTGATACCAATTTGAAGGAAAGATATGTTGGATCAACAGTGCATTCAGACTACTCTGCGCAATGTAGTTTCAAATATTGCGCACCAAACACGTTACATGACAGGGCTCTCAAGACTGTTGTGTTGAGTTTGCTGCGCACTGTGAATACACACACTTAATGAAATGATTTATAATGTGGAATAATAGAGTGCTATGCTTAGCACATAAACTCATAAGTAAGACATAAACTTTTTCAATATACAAAACTTGATATTAATAAACTTACACTCTGTGCGTGAATACAAAATACAATGACATAGATGAACTTCGGCTCATATGACTTATTCTGTCAACTCTTCAACTATTGCTGGTTCATTCTCTTTACATGTCTACTTCTTCTCTATGCATCAAGTGTTTCTTTTCAGCATCATCAACTAACTAAGAGACTGAGACTTATATAGATACTCACTTAGACTTTCTATAGAAGCTAAGACCGACTCAACATTAAAGACTCTCATTAATTTGATTGACTCTTCAACCACTCATTAGATCTCGAGAAAATAAAAATAGTATCCGTTTATATCTTCCTGGTTGCCAAATGACTTTTGAGTAAATGTGTGACTTTACACTTACAAAATGTGTGACTGACATGACATTTTAGTTGACTGACAAATTTCTGACTGAACACACAAATGGATGATAAGGTGAAGATCTCACCAAAGTGTAATTACATATTCCAACAATTATGTGGTTGTGCTAGTTTAAAAACCTACATAGATACATCTTCAAGTCATTACTCGTACCACACCATCACATTTAGGTCTCTATGGCAATGGATAAATTTATCCCGATTTAATTACCCTTTTCTAGATGTTTGACATTTTCTATTGAGGTGGCCTTCCTGTCAAGGAATTCCTTGAGTGATTTGGGATGATCAGATTCTTCGACTTCATTTAGTTTACATGGCAGCGATCGACTCACAGTTTTGACCATCGAATTCTTCATGTGCTCTTTCTCCGATTCATTAGCAATGTAAGCAATTGTCTCAGAACCGTACTCCTTTGCATTTCTGGTGACAAACGACTTGTATTTCAAGAGTTTGTTATACTTTTTCAATGTATAGAATATGTGTCTTTTTATTGGAATTGATGATTTAATGAACTTTTTAATAACAAATTTTAATCTTATCACTAAGAATTAAAGATGTTGATATATTCTTTTTTTTACACTGAAATCAATGAATGAGATTTAATCTCCATAATTTCCTTGCATTTATAAATGCATCCGTTAACCTGTTTAATTTTCTACATTTACGAAATCATGTTAAGAAATTACTCTCCAACTATCTGATTTCCACATTTAAGTAATTAACCAGGATTTATATGTATGTAACCTTTTATTTCCACGTTTAACTGATTAGCACGCACCATCTCAACATCATTCCGATGGATAGCACGTATCATATTTGGGGCACGTTTGAGCTGCGGCGGGCATTATTTGGGATGTGAAACGTAAAATGGTGTTATGCCAGTATGGCCTAGGTTCAATTAAATCATGGGTTTCCAAATGGAGAGCCATGAGTGCTACCAGGTGGAGAGCCATGGCGAGTGCTACCAGGTGGAGAGTAGTGGCGTTTGAATTTCAATTAACTCTCAGTGCATTAAGATTTTATACTTCATATTTTATAATTCCTATACTTCATATTTATATGAATTCATATTTTATAATTCCTACTACGCCATTTAATTCAGCCTCAACGGATCAACCTGCATTGAGATTACGGTTAATGGTTATTATGCATTCGGATCAGATTCACATTAGTGTGTATCGGTTAATGGTTATTAGGCATTCGGATCAGATTCACATTTCAGTTAAATTTATCAGCCAAGAGAGTTATCGACAGATCCAGACGCTTCATGAGGCAGCTGTTTAGTCCACGGGTCTATTAATTGATGGTATGCGAATGATTTTAAAGTCTTATAATTACGGCGAGTCTGAGTAGAAATCGAATTAATCCACGACTGATAAGAAGAAATAAGTTGGGTGTTGCTGGATTCTTGATCAATGGGATAATCCGGATTTACGTCCAATACGCCGAGAACATAAAAGCGTTGATTTTCTGCAGTGATCTCTACATTAAAGGTGTTATTATGTGGCTGGTACTCTTGAGGAAAAACGTCCAAAGGCTGGGCAGACTGAGAGTAGCCATAAGCATTACGAGCAGGAACATCAGGATGAACAAACAGTGGATTGGTATTACAGGTAGGATCCAATTCGGATGGGATATCAGACTTGGCGATCCTTTCTTCCATGTTGAGCTTTTTCTTGATGCAAGAATTCCAATAATTCTTGAACTCATTGTCCGTACGTCCGGGCCGTCTCGCAGAAATTTGACACCACCTAGGTCGGCAATACCGTGCATTCCAAAATTAACAGACGGATCACCAAAGCCGTGTCTCAACAGTTACCACTAGGAAGCTGCGAATAAAGGAAAAAAGAAAATGGAAACAGAGGATATTTAAGATGTAAGAATGGATAAAAAATTAACCTGTTACCGAGAATGGACTGTAAGTGTATGATCGAATTCTCTTCTTGAGGTGAAAATTCACCACGCTTAAGGCCAGGGCGTAAGTAGTTAATCCATCTAAACCTGCAGCTTTTTCCACATCTACGTAAACCTACATGTGCATTGCATTTTATTCATGGAAACCCCAAATCGATAAAGCATGAAAGGGATAAAATAACCTCCATCTATAATAAGAAGGAAAGGAAGGAAGGAATATAATAAGAAGGAAAGGAAGGAAAATAATAAGAATAGCAAGGAAGGAAAATAATAAGAATAGCTCCATCAAAACCCCAAATCAATGAAGCAGGGAAAGGATCTATTAACGAGAGGAAAAGAACATGTGCGAACGTTTTGGTACTTTACAACAAATATACGAGACTTGTTATCGTCTGGTTGTTTAAAACTCCTATTTTTAGTTTTCTCACTTTCGGGAAAAACGACATTCAGTTCAACGAAATCTCAAATGGTATCAAAACCATTTACGCTAGTTTTGTTATCGGCTGGTAGTTTTGCGTGACTTTAGAATAATAAATCAGTGTAAGTGTAAACCATTGAGAAACAGTTTTTCATGTCTTTATAAATGCAAAAATGTAATTTTTGTTACAACTAAGTAATTTATGACTTCATTAGTCTATATTTAAATAATGATAATTAATCCTAATCTCATCAAAGATAATAATAAAGCTAATATTTTGGAAAATGTATTAATATAATAAATATTAAAATTTAAAAATATGATAATATTAAATACATTATATTAATATTAAAATGTTCCTATGTGGATTACGTGATGGAAATTTAAATTATAATTTTATAACAACTATATATTCAATAAAGAGATTAATTTATTTTCCTAATCAAATAAATTATCTTCAATAAAATGATCAAAATAATAAATTTACAATAATATCAAAATGTTGGGATGTGGTTTATGTGATAGAAATTTGTAAATTATAATTATGTGGATACGTGTCCCCTTATTGGAATTGATGGTTTAATGAACCTTTTAATCACAAATTCCAATCTTATCATCAATAATTAGTTGGCATATTCTTCCTCTTACACTGAAATCAATGAGTGAGATTTAATCTCCATAACTTCCTTGCATTTATAAATGCATCCGTTAACTTATTTACTTTTTCACATTTACCAAATCATGTTAAAGAATTACTGTCCAACCATCTAATTACCACTTTTAAATAATTGACCATAATTAATATGTATGTAACCTTTTATTGCCACTTTTGATTGATTAGGAGACACCACCTCAACATCATTCCCATGGATAGCACATATCATATTTGGGGCACATTTGAGTTGCAATGGGCGTTAGTTGGGATGTGAAACGTGAAATGGTGTTATGATAGTATGACCTAGATTCAATTAAATCATGTGTTTCCAAATGGAGAGCCATGAGTGATACCAGGTGGAGAGCCGTGGAGAGCCGTGGCGAGTGCTACCAGGTGGAGAGTAGTGGCGTTTGAATTTCAAATAACTCTTAGTGCATTAAGATTTTATAGTTCATATTTATATGCATTCAGATTTTATAATTCCTCCTATGCGATTTAATTCAGCCTCAACGGATCAACCTGCATTGAGATGACTTTTAATGGTTATTAGTTATTCGGATCAATATGTATTCACATTATTGTGTCTTCGATCGGTATGCTTTTGGATTATTTGTATTCGGCTTGATGTGAATTCATATTATTATTTATTGAGAGCACTGCTAATGGTTATTGTGCATTCTAATCAATATGCGTTGAGTTAAATCTAATGAGATCGTTGTAGCATTCATAGTGACAAGCTACATAGCTCAATGGCAACGTTCTCATTAGCGATAAGGGATATGTGTGTATCACTGAACCTTAACAGTTCAGTTAATGTGATAGTACTATAAAATACGTATTTTATTAATGCATGTATTTTATAAATATAAATATATTGATAAAATTTTAAAATTTGTATATCCATATATTATATATTGATAAATTATTTTTAAACAATTATAATATTCAATTTTTTAAATAAAAATGTATTTTATATTATTTAAAAATATGTTTTACAATACCAAAAAGTGGAATGCATAAATTGATTGTCTAATTTTATATATGTTTATTTGGAATGGACATAATTTTTAGTTCAATATATTTTGTTATCAATGTCTTTCTAAGAAGTATGATTCTAAGTTTCATTCTATTTAATATATTGCATCAATTCAAAGTTTCTATCTTTGTCACAAAGGAAACACTTTATTAAACTTTTTTTTTTAAACTTTGGCATAACTTCATTTCATAATGTGTCAAACATAAACCAACCTTTTCATGTGATGAACATAAACCGATACAACAATGTGATGAACATAAATGGATATAAAAAAATGTCGAACATAGTAACATCACGATGTGATGAACATATATAGACGTCAAAATGTGATGAACATATACACGAGTCACAATGTGATAAATCTAACCTTGTTGTCACAATGTGATGAAGATAGACCTGTCATGACAATGTGTCGAGCATATCCCTGTCATCACAAACATAGTAATGACAGAATGTGACAAACATATAAAGACATGAGAACGTGATGAACATATCCCTTTCGTCACAGTGTGACGAACAAAAATGGATGTCGTAATGTGACAAACATAGTAACGCTAGAATGTGAGAAACATATATGGACGTTGCAATCTGAAGAACATAGCCTTTTTGTTGCAATGTGATGAATCTAGCCCTGTCATCGCAATGTGACGAACGTATACATGACATCGAAATAATATCCATGTCATCGCAATGAGATCAAGATATCCCTATCATCGCAAACATAGTAATGTCACAATGTGACAAACACATAAAGACGTAAAAATATGATGAACATATCCCTTTTGTTGCAGTGTGACGAACAAAAATGGATGTCATAATGTGACAAACATAGTAACGTCAGATTGTGAGAAACATATATGGACGTCACAATGTGAAGAACATAGCCTTGTCGTCGCAATGTGATGAATCTAGCCGTGTGATCGTAATGTGATGAACATATACATGACATTGAAATAATAGCCACGTCATCGCAATGTGACAAAGATAACCTTATCATTGCAAACATAGTAATGTCACAATGTGACAAACAGATAAAGACGTAAGGTGAAAGACATAGCCATATTGTTCGAATGTGATGAACAAACCCTCGTTGTTGCAATGTGATTATAAGAACGTCGTCGTTGGAGTGTGGCACAAATATCCTCTCTTCATAATGTGAGAAAATTTTTCAAATGCCATTGTCTCGTGAATATAACACATTGTCGCAATGTGATTTACACAACCCATTGTCTCATGAAGATAACTCATTGTATTATTAATAAAATAATGTATTGTTAATGTATTAACATTTTTGTATTAATTAATTTATTTAAAAGTTAAGAGTTAAAATTAATATATGTTTGGTTTTTTGTGTTATAATAATAGTGTTTGTAAAATTATACATGTAAATAGTGTTTTTCACAATATTATAAATATAAATACAAGATGAGTTATAAATATCATTATTTATAAATATGAATTGTTTTTTATGGTAATAATGTAATGTATTTATTAATGCATTATGCATGTAAATAAAATGTTTTTCACAATCTTATAAATATCAATACAAGTTGGGGATGTCTTAAACACTAATATTATTATAAATGCAATAAAAGTTAAAGGAAAGTTATCACTCTTGTTATACATTTCAATTATTGTTAATACGTATTAGGTATAGGGTTAGAGTATTAGAGTTTAGTTATTCCCATTGAAATTAAGGTTATGGTTTTATTAAAATTAAGTTTATTTGTATTAAGGTTTATTTTATAATAATAAGAAAATAACAATTTGTATTAAGAAAATAATAAGAGTTATTAGAGTTACTATTAGGAACAGATTTGGTTTAGGATTATTCCAATTAAAATTTAGGTTAGGGTTATTTGTATTAGGGTTTATTTTAACAATAACATGGGTGAGGATTATTCCTATTAAAATTTAGGTTAGGATTATTTGTAGTTTTACGTATGAATATTGGGTTAATACATTAATATTTTAATGCATTATTATATTTTTGGACACTTCATTACTTTATGAGGTTTGTATAGATTCTTTGTTAATATATTAATTAATAATACTTTAATATTTTATTAATTTTATTGAGAGTTTATAAATGTATTCATTAATTAGATAATTCTTCAATGATTAATGTAATAATGTATTTGTTTTTTAACAATGTATTAATGTATAATGTATTAATAGAATATATTATATAATTTAGTAATACTTTAATTATTGACTTTAGGAAAGCTTTTCACATGGTTCCTAGGAAAAACCTTTGGAATAGGTTGGAAGAGATAAAAGTGCCTCTCAAGTGGAGGGCTGCTGCAATAAGGATGTATGAGAACGTTATTGCTAAGTTTAAAAACACTAAGGGTTGGTCAAAAGAGATTAACTGCAATATCGGAGTCAAACAAGGTTGTCCCTTGTCCCCTACCCTTTTTGGCATATACATTGATAAATTAGAAGAATGTTTGGAAAAAACAGGTTGTGTCNATTGCTACCTTAAAAGTCTTTACTAGTTCCCTAATGCCATGGAAACCATTCCTATTGTCCCTACAAAGGAAGAAGTTTTTTCTTTAGATGACATAGAGTTCGGGGTTAAGCGGCTCGCAAATGGGAAAGCTAAGGACATTGAATGTTACCAAGATGAAATTTTCAAAATTGGAGGGCCAATCCTTATCCCTCACATACACAAGCTCTTCAATTTAGCAGTCAAGCAGGGCTTCCCTAAACCCTAGACGCAAAGCCTCATTGTTCTATTTTTAAAAGTGGGGATAAAAATATTCCCTCTAATTATAGGACCATTATGATTAGCCCGATTTTAGCCAAGCTTTATGGAATCATTTTGGAAAAGAAGATTAGCATTTGGCTAGAAAGTCACGGTAAAAGAGCTAAAGGCTAGGCCGGGTTTAGGAGATATCATTCAACTATGGGCCATCTTGTTACCTTTAGGATCATTGCAGAGGAGTTCCGCAATACTAAAACCAATCTTTTTTGTTGTTTTGTTGACTTTAGGAAAGCTTTTGACATGGTTCCTAGGAAAAGCCTTTGGAATATGTTGGAAGAGATAAAAGTGCTTCTCGAGTTGAGGGCTGCTGTAATAAGGATTTATGAGAACATTATTTCTAAGTTTAAAAAAAGTGAGGGCTGGTCAAAAGAGATTAACTGCAATATCAGAGTCAAACAAGGTTGTCCCTTGTCCCCTACCCTTTTTGGCATATACATTGATAAATTAGAAGAATGTTTGGAAAAAACAGGTTGTGTCGGCCCTACACTCACTAGTATAGTCATCAATCTTCTTCTTTATGCCGATGATATCATTCTTATGGCAAGGAGTCCCCATGATCTTGAAAACCAACTAAGAATCCTCAAGGATTTTTGCTCCAATATGGGTATGACTGTTAATACTGATAAGGCGAAGGTCATGGCTATTAAATCCAATAAGATCCCCTAT
>JASDQU010103951.1:90928-130761 GCA_032191745.1 Picea mariana
CTTTTAATAATTTTTCCAAACTAGACTGAGCTTAGGCTGAGCCCCAGAGCCAACCCAGCGTTGGATGGAGGAACAATCTACCCAAAATGGAACACTGGAATAATCTACCCAAAAATGGAATACTGTAGGAAAATAATTCCTTACTTATTTGTTCCCTTACCTAAATGATGCCCTGAATATGTATGCTTTTCTATTTTCTTTTTACCCTGGTTCGAGTTTCGAAGCATTATTTTACACCCTTTTGCATCTGTTACTTTTTTTGTAAAAGAGGATTTCAACTTAACAGTTTTAGAATTAAGTGTTGGACAATCCTTTACTAATACTGTCATGGGCATGAAATTGGTGGCATCTAAAATGTATTTGATCGTAATCAAAGATCCAACCCATTCCCAGTTTTGATATCTAGGATTATGGAATCAGGGAGGCGCTTGGAAAAACTTTGGCATATGATATGTAAAGTTTGGCACTAGTTGTAGAAGTTTTGATAAATTTCCCTAAAGAGTTTCCTATTTGCTGCAAAATCTTTTCATTGATGTGTRAAGTTCTTTTCATTGATGTGTAAAGTTTGGCACTAGTTGTAGAAGTTTTGATAAATTTCCCTAAAGAGTTTCCTATTTGCTGCAAAATCTTTTCATTCCAGAATTCATTAGGAAGAGAACAGTGTCAAACCCATACCAGGTGCTTTGAACAACTCATCYTCTGCCAGGTCTAAAATCTCTGTCAATTAATGCATATTAACCCTTCTGAGTTACAGAAATAGGAGTCAGCTTCAAAAAGCCTCCTTGCTGTCTTTGTATTCATTGACTTCGACAATGAAGAAACCCTTTGCACAGAAGTGCAGATCGATAAAACCTCTAATTCACCATGTTGCAGATATCCGTTTCTGAGAATAAATTCTGTTTTCCAAACCCCAATGAATCGACAAACCAACAAACCCCAATGAATCGACAAATTAGGGCGTGACTAGACATGTACTGGATGTCGTAGCTAATAGCTTCTGTTGGAATTTTTTATTTAGGGATTTGTTAAAGTCTTAGAAATACAATGATTAAAATGATAATTCCCCTCTGCTGGCTGCGATAACTCTAGCGCTCCCTTGTCTTCTAAAATGGCAGATTTGTATGTGAAGGCTGGGAGGGACCCTCCCCTCTCCGAAATCCAGGGCCATCAAAGATAGTTTTCAAGTTACAGAGAGTGAATAGTCTTCGTTCCTGCAACCTATCACCCTTTGTATGTGTGTAACACCAACAACACACACATGCAAAGTGACATAGCCTTGCTAATATGACTATCTTACTCCTTTAACACAATCCAAATCTCTTGAAAACTAAGTCTGCTAATATGACTGTATTACTCTGATTTTTGCCCAAATCTCTTAAAACCAGATCAATTTGTTCAAAACTCTTGAAACCTTATCAAATACTGAAGAATTATCAAAGTAGCGAGGAAGAAAACACTGCTCTTTCATTGTCCGTAATCAAGTCACACATGTTGCATACCTTTTGGAAAGGAAGAAAACAAGATATAGCTTCTCATACATAAAGTGGCATCACTAAAGTCAATGTTCTTTTTCCAATTTGATACTCATCATCTACACTTATACTCTTCAACACCATTGCACTAATCAGAGATTAATTTCAAAGCACATCGTATTTATCTTCGAAATAGTGTCCCCCAGAATTAGCTTTTAATGAAATGCAAGTATATTTTGCTGTTTATGATTCTGTAACAGAGGAAAAATAGCATTGCTATTGGTTTGTAAAAATGAAAGATATATATCAATAGAAATCCTTCCTGATAATCAGATCCATGATCACAAGTATCCCAGATGTACTTCCATTTAAATAAAAATAAGAAGATCATGTACAAGGTTCAGAAGTATTGTTGCCATTTTAAACTTACATGATATAACATGAAAGACAAGATCGCTTCAAAACATAGAACTCAATTTCAATTATAGGGTACCTATTGATAATGAGCATAAGCAAGTTTTTATGAATCCGAACCAGAAGAGCAAGCAGCAAACTTTTGATGCCCTTGCTCTTAGGCCTCCGATACAAAGTCACAAGATAAAAACTTCAGAAGTCTGAAATTTTGTGTCCATTAAAAGATCACTCGCTCTTTAACACTCATTGGAGAACAAGCTATACAAGGGAAACAGGTCTGGATCTTTATACATCTTACAGAGACACAAATGTAATATATATACTCGACTTGGTCCAAAGTCTTCTGCACAATATGCTCTTTTAGTCAGGTGAGACCTTTGAAGAAAAATTCTTCGGACCTCACCTGCGCTCATGTCTAATCCAATTTACAAGCCTGACTCTGCTTCAGACTAGTCCTAATTACTGTCACCTTTGAGGCAACTGCATTCATCATCAATACCCATAATTTTTACATCCAATTTAGACTCCCCAAAAATAGAAAAGTTAAGCATAGACTCCCAAATGGAAGCAAAAATTGTAAGCATATACAGATTGTATATCTCCCAATCAGCTCTTGCGAGCCATCAGGAAGAAAACACTTTAAAAGGTAGATTGAACAGCATAAAGAGGCAATCTTTGTTCACATGGGGGCTCTCTATGATTTTGTTCTGCAACCACCTTCCCCAGAGCTTGAAAGGGAGGGAGAGGCAATCTATTAGGGCTCTCTCAATTATAAGCCAGTTATTGCTACTGCTAGTACTGGTGCTGGTGTGGAGTCCGGAGTATAGACCTCCCAAGCCACGGTGAGAACATGGGTATATGTCTGAACCCTGCTCTTGTAATCAAAATCAGTACTTCTACACAAACTCTCTTTTGCTGGATTGGGCTGTTTGAATCAAGTTAGCTGCTCTCATGGAACGATATCGATCGTGAAAAGGCAGCAGGATTTGCTTGCAGAGCTTGCGAAGCCTTTCTCGAATCCTTAGCTCCCTGAGTCTTGGGTTGGAAGGCCTTAAAAATCCCCCCACTAGTGATGGCAGATTCCGGCTTGTCCCCTAGGCCTAATGTTGTCCAAATTGAACTCTTTGCAGCCTCCCCTGGATCATCAATCCTCAGTGTCTTGGGAACCCACAAACACCCATCTTCAGACTGTGGCCTCTTACCCAGAGTGGGAGACCCAGAATCAACAGCGATGGGATTATTAGAAGCAACAGCAGCAGCGGTGGGATTATTAGAAGCAGCAGCGGCAGCGGCGGCCCAAGGCCCTGAAACCCATGGTCCAGGCCCCCATCCAGGAGGAGGAGGAGGAGAAGGCCCAAAGTAGGATCCAGGAACCATGGGCCAAGAGAAGCCAGGCCAACCAGGGGGGAGAGCAGCAGCAGCATTCCATGCTGGGTTCCCGAAATTCCACCCATATGACCAAGCGCCACCAAAATACGCAGCCCCAGCAGCCCCATTCGCCCAATTGGGTGGCGGATCCATCTGTGGCCGAGGGGCCACCGGATTCATATGACCAGCAGCCTCTTTTCCAGACCCGGAAGAAGACTCCATTGTCGATTTTTCAATGCTCGGATCGCTATCCCCTCCAAGTTGTATTTTATTCCGAACTTCGGACCCAAAATTGAGCACAGTCCCGGTGGAGGCAGCAGAATCCAATACATCCATAGGGACAACTTGAATCCTCGAACCCGCGACCTTGAGCGGCCGCACACAGGACGCAGGCAGCGCGGCACAGGGGATCATAACCTGGTCGACGCCAGATTCCTGGTCATCGGTTCGAACCCCGAGGCCACACTCGGAAGCTGCCGAGATCACCTGACGGTAATGCGAGGATATCGTGGACGCCGCTACAGAATGCTTGTTCTTTCGGCGCCCGGCACCCACCGGCACATTCCTGAGCGTCCCCCCGGCCGTCCAATATCTCTGGCAATTCTTACAGAAATGACGCGGCTGGTTCACGTTGTAGTTATTGTAATAACAGAATTTGGTGTCCATGCTCTGGCACCTCGGGCATGGCAGAAGCTTGTCCGGTTTCTTCAACACCGTCTTCTGCCCCCCGCTTTTTCCCTCGTTCATACTCTCATCCTTCCCGTCCTCGCTGCTGCTACCCGTTTCCTGCTGAACTTCCTCCTCGCCTTCCGGGCTCTGTTCCTGCACAAATAACACATACATATGTTAGACGAATCGATCGCACTAACTTCAAGTTCTGACTCTACTTGCCCCTCGAGGTCTAGAGTTCGAACCTTGTGAGCTCCAGGCTGCTGCACAGAAACAGGCTCCTCCTGCTTCATCTCCTCCACAGGGCGCACCGGAATAGTCTTCCCGAAGAGCTTGAACCCGGGATCGAAGCCCTTCTCGTCCGCATGGCCATGAATTCTGTCGTCGCCACTCAGACAAACAATCACACAATCCTTCGACATCGTAAGCGGCAAAATCAAATCGTCCCTCTCGAAAAACCCAATCCCGAAACTGCAAATCTCCTCGCAACTCACCCCGTTCTACACGGAATTCCGAAACTCAATCTCCCCATTTCCATCAACAAATCTATCTTTCTTTTCAAAAACCCCGAAATCCTGAAACTCCTTCCATGGCGGCCCAATTCCACGAACCCATCAGGCGCCGGCCATACTTATCTATTAAACCTGCCCGGAGCGGCTTTAGCATCCCACGTGACCAACCTCTAAGAACCGGCGGCTATGCTGACGTGGAAAGCAGCCTTCACCGAAACCACAAACTACATGTGGCCCAGAAATTACTGTCCCGCGGACCGCTTGATTTCGCGTCAACTAACGTAAATCCAATTCATTTGCTGACGCGTCACGGCTTTGTACTTACGGTCCGGCTATGCCTTATCGACCGTTAAATGACGCGAAAAGCCCAAAAGTTGGCGTATAGTACACGTCATCCACTAAACAAGATTAGTAAACAATAAAACCCATTCCGATTTTATCGGTTCGGAAAGCTGTGGGGCCCGCCGATCCGGAAACTTCCCTTGACGCGTCACAGCCGTAGACGACTCCAGCGAAATTATCCGGACAACGCTGTATGCCGATCCAACGGTGTCCGTACTCTCCCACAACTCCGGAGTCACCTTACCGTCAGATGCAAGCAACCCCAGCAGGCCCCGGTTTTTCAACAAGAGGATCCTCTTTCCGGCCAAGAACTTTGCAGAAATTTCAGGTATGAGCAGTTTTACCCTTATCCAAAGTATGAGCAGTTTTTACCATGATCCAAGTTTTTTTTGGTGTATCAACTTTGTAAAAGTTGTAGCTATGAATAGCTTTTACCATGATCCAAGTTTCAACTTTGCAGAAATTTTAGGTATGAACAATTTTTACCATGTTTCGAGTTTTGTGTATAGGGTTTTACTTAATTTAAAATTAATCTAGATCGAAATTTTGACATTCATTTTAGGTATAAGTAGTTTTTACTATAATTCAAGTTTTGTGTATTCTTAGGGTTTTACTTAGTATAAAATTAATGTAGATCAAGTTCTAAATTTTGATATTCATTTTATCAAATTTTTTAGAAGTTGTTATATAGTTAACCATTGTTGTTGTTACAAATGAGTGGTTTATACTAATCACTCACAAATCTAACATTTTTAGCAAGGCAAAGTTCCACTCTAATCAACCTATTTTTTGGAACTTTGTCAATGTGCCCAAACCCTCACAACAAAAATCTCATAAATTAAGTGGAGGTATTACTTCCAACAAAGTTTTTGTGAGGTTTGTGGGAGAATTTTTTATGGAGAAGGATGAGTTTCTCCACTTATTAAATTACCTCCACTTCAATATTCGTCTAAAGTGGCATGAGCATAGTTCTATCATTATTCAAGCTCTAACAAAATTATATTAAGAATAATAGAAATTTGAGAGATGTGAGGAGTTCTATCATGATTCAAGTGTTGTGTAGGGTGGAAATATGTGAATGGATCAAAACCCATAGAACAAAGTAGAATTACAACTTCTCCCAAAATTCCTAGGCCAAATTTATACTAAAAAGAAAGTAAATTTGTCTACTTATTAAGTCATCTCTACTTTACTTTAAATGGTCATTTAAAATGGCATGCACTCGGTTTTATCATGATTCAAGTTTTAATAAGACGTTATAAAAATATTATGGAAGTTTTGGAGATGAACAAAGTTTCATCATAATTTAAGCTTTGTACATGGTAGTAGGCACTCAAGGATTTTTAAGCTCTCAAAATCACTTAGGAATAGCACTTGATTATATCAACCATTACTATAGCTTGATTTTTAGGTGTTTTTTTTCGACTAAACAAAAAATCACTTAGAGATCACACTTAGCTACACCAACCCTTAGCAAAGCTTGATTTAAACAAAATTGGACAAAAAAAAATTAAAATTTAAAATATATAAAAAAAAAATATTTACCAAAAAAATATTCACCACATTGCAATAGTAAAAAGAAAATTAAAATTTATCCACAAAAAAAAGAAAATTTTGGTACATTATTTGACAGTTCCATTTTTCAAAGGAGGAGATTACACTTTAAATGGCGATATGGGAGTATCCACTAAAAGGAGGACACTTCGGCGTGCGTTCACGTGGGCGAAGAGACATTTGGTGAAGTGAAGCGAAAAGGCAGACCGTCCATTTGTCTTCCTCACCATTACAGTAAACCTATCCCTTACCCCCGCACATACCTAAAAAGAGCCGACAGCTGGCAAGTGTGATCACTCAACTTGTCAATGACACGTCAACTTCGAATATCGAAGAAAAAATGCATACGTAATTAAGATATGTTATTAGCACTAAGTTGATATATTCTCTAAATATCCTCTTTTAAAATATAGCGAACATGTAAAGCCTTGACACGACATTACTCTAAGTGACTTGTCCACATCGTCATTTGAATAAAAAAAAAAAATGAGCTTTACAAATATCTCCTATGTTTTTATTTAATAAAACCATGCAGCCTTACGAATAATTGTACCCTTCTTTTATGTAAAATTTTAAAATAATTAATTTATTAAAATGATTTGCGTTGTTGCAATATAAGTTAATGAGTAAAAAGTAAGAGCACTAGACTGATTTGAACAATAATCATTAGTTGTAATTCACTAGGTGATATGACTTTAATGTATTTAGTTTGTGGAATTCATGATGGTGGAATCTCAAACTGGCATTTCTATATTGGTGCATTCAATTCCCTCCAGAAATGTCACAAGGGAGAAGACATTCTGATTCAAACAACTATTTGAAAAACACATTATACTTCATTATTGATGGCCACATAAATTATAACTATAATGAAGAAAAATGGAGAAGGTGTTTACTAAATATAGTTATTTAATGTGGAGAGGACAAATGATTGTGAAGAAGCATTTTTTTAATTAAACTCACAAGTATCACATTGCCACCAACACACCATAAATAATTATGCTTTATTTATTTATGATGGAATGATCTTATCAAACAATGAGCATCAAGAATTTAAGTATTCTCTTTGATTCACATAGAATTGCACCATTTAACTATCAGAACATGGTATCCCATCAACCTTATCCCTTGTGCTACCAAATATGCATATGCATTACGTGCTTCCATGGCATAAAACTAATAATTGTTTTATGTGGGGGTAAAAGTATTGTCTCATTCATATATATTTTTATTTTGGTGTGATATAAAGTCATAAAAAATTAACATTAGATTTATCTTATTTCTATTTATGTTATTGAGATTTTTAAAAAGGTATTTTAATTAAGGATTGATATGTGTACATTTTTACAATTAATAAACTACATGTATAATCGTTTGTATCCATGCATTTATTTCTTAGTAAGCTTATAATATAATTATGGATTTCAAAATTCCACTTCTATGTAATCAATTTTATGAATCGAGGTATAACCAATTAAAAAATGCCTTGATATTTGGATAACTAAAATTATGGATTTCAAAAAATTCAAAAAATTCCACTTCTATGTAATCAATAGAACCAATGAAAAAATGCCTTGATATTTGGATAACTAAATCAAAATAAGAAGAATAAATTATAAATCAATAGTCTATTTGGATAACTAAATCAAAATATTATAAATCAATGGTTTATTTGAATAACTAAATCAAATAAGAAGAAGAAATTATAAATCAATGGTCTATTTGTAATAAGTTTTCAACATTAATAATTAAGTTGACCAAATTTACAAGTAATATTTGGATTTTGTTTCATGTTATTAATTATTATTTTTTATTGTTTTGTTGAAATATCTATTTGTTATTGATTGGAACATAGGACTATTGAGGTGAGAATGATGGTTTAGTGGCTATACAAATCTTTGTACTTGTGAATGCATTTAAGGCAATTACTCAAATGAGAAAATGTGTTCAATTTTCATAAAGTGATTTTAACAAACTCGTTAATTGGATAACAATCATTTCAAACACAGTATATCAATTGGGATTGAACTCGGACCACTTTATGAAGTAAGGTTTTCATGCTCCTTCTCCGATAACCATGTCGTTTATCCATGCTATCTTCATAGATATGTCACAGCGATGGATAAAAATGTTGTGAATACATTTGACTTTTAAAACAATTAACATTGATAGCCACAAATATCTGTGTTTTTAAGTTATTCACTTAAAAAAATAAATCAAATTAACCATAATTTATTGAGAAATTTTTAAATTCCTTCTAACTCGAAAAAGAGATTGAGTCATCACACTTATCTTAGTTTAAGTAGTTGAGTTAATTGTTAGAATAACCCTAAGGCAAAAAGAAAGAGTATGGCATGCCTCATTCTTAACTAAACTAGAGTATATCACCACTCATTCTTAATTAAACTATTTACAAATTTGTTTGAGGATTCAATATAAGTGCATCTCTTTTAATAGGTAGAGAATTCATTAATGGTGTGGAGGAGGTTATTCATATGAAAATATTTGCATAGACCTATGCTACATCGTTGCTTCAGAGGTAGCTGTAAGTCTTTAACAATATTGTTAATTCATGTTTCATATGTTTCTTCTCTTTGATTCTCCCATGGAAATTGATTGGCAGAAAATGATATCGCATAACACATATGATCACCTCTTAATTTTGATTTTGAATCGTTGTCTACATTTTGTAAATTCCTTGGGAGATCTACTTCACCTTTAATGAGTTTTTTTCTTATAGTGTTGGAAGCTAGCAAACTTTAAAACCCAAACTCTGACATTTTATAATGTAGAAAGTATATATTTCATTGAGTCCTCACAAGAATGAAATTCCCCATTATCACAAATGAGTGTCCATTTAGACCAATAGAAAAACCTTTATTAGCATTACCATGCACACATACAAGGGAATCCTCTTGTTTTGACAAGGTAGAAGGTGAAACAAATGTAACTCTTTATTGATCAAAAGAGTATAAGATAATGTAATGGATCTAGAATCCTGCAAGGAATTGCATGTATCAATATTATTTCCCATTCTGAACTTATAGATCAAATATCCAGTACTCTAACATATGATATCAAAACATACATCATTCAAAAATTTAAAAAGATGATATCAAAACATATATCATTCAAAAATTTTTGAAAGGCATATAAATATGCACTAATCATTAGATAAATGTCCATGTACTTCTCACAAGCCTCATACTTTCAATGTGCTTCTCACGAGCCTCATACTTTCAATGTGCTTCTCACGAGCCTCATACTTATTGGAGACTTCCATGTGCTTCTCACGAGCCTCATACTTTCCATGTGTTTCTCACAAGCCTCGTACTTATTGGAGATATTGTCCTGAAGTCAATGGAGTTACAAACAAATTTAATGTCATGAAAGAAAAATGTGGGGAGATGGTTGTTTTCTTGGGAACCATAGTCATTGAAACTTCCCATATTTACAATAAATAGCATGTGAATCAATTCATCAAGAGATTACATGTAACCTCTTACAATTATTTTTAAAAAGCAATGAACTAAAACTAGAAATTGAAATTGAATTTGCAACAAATAAACAATAGTCATGGTAATGGTAAACATGTGTTTACAATGGAAGTGAGTAAGATCTTTGTATAATTGTGAGGGTGAGTGCTTTTAGCTCTCACCATCACTATTAGCTCTGGAAAGAAAATTAATTTACCAACCAAAACATTATTATTAGACTAGTGACAGGTCAAATATCCATAAACTTAATTGAAATGAATCACAAGAAGCATCTCCAACTTGACTAGCCAAGACAAAGGGATTGACATACATGCACCAACCATCATCTCCAAGATATCAATGATCATTGTTGCATTGACCATCCAATTAGATAAGAACCATAGAGAAAACACCTCTAGTGCAATAAAACAAGGTACAACCTAAATCAAAACAATAGCATTGTTTTTTTAACTATTAAATTTTGTAGATATGCTTCAACAACTTTAGAAGGAAATTGGCATACCTAACCTAATCAAAAGAGGTAGAACAATATATTCTAGTCTAGGGTGACAATTAACCCTAAGAGACTAGTAAGAAAGAGTTAAACGACAACACCTAGTGCCATAGACAACTCTCTACAAGAGTCTAATGTTAACCTAGATAGGATGACTAATTTAGGTGGGTAGAGTTGTCACCCAATTTTTGGACAAAAGTAAGAAAACTAGGAAGGAATGATGGGTAAGGCTCACTAAGTTTATTAGGGATTGATTTTATTAGTGAACTTTGATTGTTTGAACATTGATTTTATCTTATTTATGAGTTTATATATGAGTAACTAAGTTATCTAAGAACTAAAAATAACAAAAAAACATAGGCAAATAAAACTATTTTTTTGTTCCTTTACTTTTGGTTTATAATTAGCTTAATTAGCTATGAAATCTAAAAATAAGAATGCAATAACATAAGTAAACCTTTATCTTTCGCTTTGACCCAAATGTAATAAAATGAAACAAAATTTGAGATTGATTATCACTTTTTTCTTGGTATGCAAGAAATTCTTTCCCTTTTGATCCAAATGCAAATAACAAACAATAAAAATGATAGTTTATTATCAATTTTCTCTTCTAAACAAAATAAATTGAAAAGAGAAAGAAAAAAAGGTAAGTCAACTTTCTAGACAAGCAAAAACCCCTAACTAAGTTAAATATCTACTAGGAATGCTCTTGAACATTTTAAGGAAAATAAACAAAGAAGCTTCAAAAATAGAGAGGGTTATGCTATTTTATGTAAGTAGATATGTTATATCCTCCTACAAAACAACCCAAGGTTTTCCAATCTCCACATGTATAAGAAAAAAAAGGGAAAACATACAAATAAAGGAAACTGCATTAAATGCAAATATAAGTATAATGCAAGAAGTCTCCTCCCTCATGAGCTAATGCTGAAGTTTTCCCTTGAGATGGAGGGATGGGAAGAAGCTACTCGAAGTGTGAAGAGAGGAGGAATACTCTAAATAATTATGTTTTATTTAGAATGGAATGATCTTATAAACAATGAGCATCAAGAATTTAAGTATTCTCTTTTATTCTCATAAAATTATATCATTTCACTCTTCAACATGACATCCCATAAACCTTATCCCTTATGTTGCGAAATATGTATATGCATTATGTACTTTCATATTATAATATATATATGAGATTTTATTTATTTATTTATTTAAAGTGACGTAAAATCATAAAAATTTACCATTTCACTCTTCAACATAACATTCCATAAACCTTATCCCTTGTGTTGCCAAATATGTATATGCATTATGTACTTTCATGTCCTACAACTATATATATATGAGAGATTTTATTTATTTACAGTAACGTAAAACATAAAAATTTAACATTAAATTTCTCTATTTTACAAACATCACTGAGATTTAAAAAAATGTATTTTGCTTATTCATGATTTGGATTGGTATGTATAGATTTTACAATTAATATACAAGAAATATAATATTTTGTATTGATATGTTTATTTCTTAGTAAACTTATATATAATTATGGATTTCAAAACTCTCTTTTTATATAATCAATTTTAATGAATTGAAATATAAGTAATGGAAAAAAATTATTAAATCAAAATAAATTAAAAGGTAAAAGTCGATTTGTAATAAGTTTTCAAACATTAATAATTAGGTTGACCAAATTTATATTTTCCTTGAAATATTTAGATTTTGTTATATTTTGTTAATTATTTTTTTCGGCTTTTTTTCGAGTTGAAATACTTATTTGTTATTGATTTAAACATGACACATTCACGTGATAATGATGGTTTAGTGGCTATATTAGTCCATTTTGTTACATGTTGTTAATTATCTTTTTTTTTTTTTTGCCTTTTTTTTTTCCGAGTTGAAATAATTATTTGTTATTGATTTAAACATGCCACCATCGAGTGATAATGATGATTTAGTGGCTATATAAGTCCTTGTACTTGTGAATGAATTTAAGGCAATTGCCCAAATGAGTAAATGTGTTCACTTTCCATAAAGTGATTTTAACATGTTCATTAATTAGATAACAATGATTTCAAACACATACATATATCAACTGGGATAGAACTTAAAACACTTTATGAACTGAAAAAACGATTATTTCAAGCACATACATATATCAACTAGGATCGAACTCAAAACACTTTATGAAGTAAAGTTTTCATGTTCCTTCTCCACTAACCATGTTGTTTATCCATGCTATATTTATAGATATGTAACAACGATGGATGAAAATGTTGTGAATACATTTGACTTCTAACCATGTTGTTTATCCATGCTATATTTATATATATGTAACAATGATGGATAAAAATGTTGTGAATACATTTGGTTTCTGAAACAATGAACATGGATATCCATAAATATATGTCTTTTTAAGCTATTCACTTAAAATAAAAAATAAAAATCAAATTAAGCATAATTTAAGTAGAAAATTTAAAATTTCTTCTAGCTCTAAATAAAGAGAAATTAAAGGTAAAGAGAAAGAGCATATCATAACTCATTCTTAACTAAACTAAAGTATATCATTACTCATTCTTAATTAAACTATTTACAAATTTGTTTGAGGATTCAATATAAGTGCATCGCTTTCAGTAGGTGGAGAATTCATTAATGGTGTGGAGGTGGTAATTCATCTACAAATATTTGCATAGATTTGGTATTTATATACACTTGTGCTACATTGCTGCTTTAGAGGTGGATGTAAGTCTTCAACACCATTGTTAATTCATGTTTTATATGTTTCTTCTCTTTCATTCTCCCATGGAAATTGATTGGCATAAAGTGATAACGCATAACACATATGGTCATCTCCTAATTTTGATTTTGAAACTTTGTCTACATTCTATAAACTCCTTAGGAGGTCTACTTCACCTTTAATGAGATTTTTCCTTATAATGTTGGAATTTGACAAACTTTAAAAGCCGAACTCTGACATTTTATGATGTAGAAAGTATATATTTCATCGAGTCTTCACAAGAATGAAATTCCCCACTATCACAAATGGGTGTCCATTTAGACTAATAGGAAAATCTTCATTAGCATTACCATGCACTCATACAAGGGAACCATCTTGTTTAAATGACAAGATAGAAGGTGAAATAAATGTAGCTCTTTATTGATCAAAAGAGTATAAGCTAATGTAATCTTCCTACTTATATTATAATAAATGGCTCTAGAATTATGAAAGGAATTGCATGTATCAATATTATTTCCCATTGTAAACTTATAAGTCAAATATCCATTACTCCAAAAGATGATATCAAAACATACACCATTCAAAAATAAAAATAAAAAAGATGATATAAAAACATATATCATTCAAAAAAATATTAAAAGCAATATAAATATGCATTCATCATTAGATAAACTTCTATGTGCTTCTCACAAGCCTCATACTTATTGGAGACTTCCATGTGCTTCTCACAAGCCTCATACTTTTCATGTGCTTCTCACAAACCTCATACTTATTGGAGACTTTCATGTGATTCTCACAAGCCTCATATTTATTGGAGATATTATCCTCAAGTCAGTGGAGTTACAATCAAATTTAATTCCATGAGAGAAAAATGTGAAGAGAAGGTTGTTTTCTTGGGAACCATAGTCATTGAAACTTCCCATATTTACAATAAATAACATGTGAATCAATTCATCAAGAGGCCACATCTCATACATCCATGCAACCTCTTATAATTATATTAAAAATGCAATGAACTAAAGCTAGAAATTGAATGTGCAGCAAGTAAACAATAGTTGTGGTAATGGTAAACATATTTTTACGATGGAAGTGAGTAAGAGCATGAGTGGGTGTAATGGTTAAGAACAAGTGTTTCCTCCTAAGAGGTCACAAGTTCAAATCCAAAGGGGGCTAGGGTATGTATACCTCTATAGACTTTACCAGTCAAATCGATGGGTGGAGGGGGTCCCTTGTCCCACAAACAAGGGGTTCTCATACACCAATTTGGTGTCTAGCTTGGCCGTGACCTTAAAAATAGATTATTATTATTATATAAATGTGATGGTGAGTTCCTTTAGCTCTCACCATCACTATTAGCTCTGGAAAAAACATTAATTTACCAATCAAACCATCACTATTAGAGTGTTAGGTCAAATATGCATAAACTTAATTGAAATGAATCACAAGAAGCATCTCCAACATGATTGTCCAAGACAAATTAATGGTTGTACATGCACCGACCATCATCTCTAATATATCAATGATCATTGATGCATTGACCATGCAATTAGATATGAACCATAGAGAAAACAACTCCTGTGCAATAAAACAAGGTACAACCTAAATCAAAACAACATCCTTGTTTTTCAAACTATTAAATTTTGTAAATATGCTTTAACAACTTTGGAAGGAAATTGACATACCTAACGTAGACAAATGAGGTTGAAAACTGTATTCTAGTATAGGATGACAATTAACCCTAAGAGACTAAGAAAGGGTTAAAGGACAAGTCCTAGTGCCATAGACATCTCCCTACGAGAGAATGTTATCCTAGTCAGGATGACTAATTTAGGTAGGTAGAGTTGCCATCCAATTTTTGGACAAAAGTAAGAAAACTAGGAAGGAATGATGGCTAAGGCTTAGTGAGCTTATTAGGGCTTAATATTATTAGTGAACCTTTGTTGTTGGGGGAATGATTTTATCTTATTTATGAGTCTACATATGAGTAACTGATTTATCCAAGTTGTCAATTGGTTTTAGCCCAGATGGTTGGGAGGAATGGTTATCCTCCCCACCTAGGTTCAATTCATGCAAGTGACATGTTGAGCTCTTAACGAGTATATTATTACAATGGCTTTGAGCCCTATTGTTGACAGACCTTGTGCCCTGAATATTCAAGGGTTTACCCTAGGTACCATCCTCAAAATGAGGGGAATTAGTACTCGGGGGTTTTCCCCAGGAAGTATAACTTGGGAAAAAAACTAAGTTATCCAAGAACTAAAATTAACAAGGAAAAAAGGCAAGCAAAACTAATTTGTCTTGTTCCTTTACTTTTGATTCGTAATTAGCTTAATTAGCTAGGAAATCTAAAAATATGAATGCAATAGCATAAGTAAGCTTTTATCTTTTGTTTTTTACCCAAGTGCAATAAAAGGAAACGAGAATTGGAGTTGATTATCACGTTTCTCTTGGTACACAAGAAATTATTTCCCTTTTGACCTAAATGCTAATCAAAAGCAACGAGAATTAGGGTTTCTTATCAATTTTCTCTGGCAAGAAATTGAAGAGAAAGAGAAAGAGTCAGTTAACCTCATAGGCATGCAAGAGCCCATAACTAGGTTAAATATATCCTAAGAATGCTCTTGAACTTTTTAAGGAAAATAAACAAAGAAAAAGCTTCTAAAAGGGTTGGGCCTCCTTTGTGTTTTCATATATGTTATATCCTCCTACAAACTAAGTTTTCCCAATCTCCACATGTCTATGAAAAAAAGAAACAAACAAACATGCAAATAAATGAAGCTAAAATAAACACAAGTATAGGTATAATATGCCCATGTTTCCTTAGTAGGAGGAAGTCTCCTGCCTCATGAGCTAATGCTAAATTTTTCTCTTGATATGGAGGGATCGAAAGAAACTAATCAAAGTGTGAAAAGAGGAGGAATGCTCCACAACCACCATAATATGTGATCTCCATGCCTAAAATAAAAGAGGGAGTACCCAAACCAAAAAGTGAAGGCAATGAACATAAACTATAACACTTCATTGAGTAAGGAGGAGGTTTGGAATAAGAAATCAAAGGAGATCCTAGAGTATATGGGAGTTAATGTACAAATACTAGTCTATAGGATCTTTAAATAATAGAGTACAATCCAATAGATAATCCTTAAAGGGAAATAGGAGGAGATGGAATGACTTATTTATATGCATTTACTAGCCATTAGGTAATTATTTCAATGCCATCCATAATTTTAGGTACAAAATGTTCTTTGTAATAGTCTAAGCATGAGTTTTGAACCCCCTAATTGTAAGGGAGAAGTAGAAAACCATATATGCTAAGATGATAAAATTCCTATATATCATTTGAAAAATGAGTATGTAACATTCATGCTACATATAGGGCATGGTAAACACAAAACTTCCCATGGTATGAAGAGAACCAAAAGAGCCAAATTCAATGGCTAAAAGTTGACCATTTTTACCAATACATAAGAGCACACTCACCAAAGGTGGGGTGTGCTCATGGTTTGAAAGTGGGTTTATAACAATTTTGAGCATGATTTTGAGTGCAAGGCTACCCACCAAAGCCCAAGTCAACTAGAGGTGGAATCAAATAGGTGAATATGTGGCTAAAAATCATTAACTAAGGTATGAGATACCAAGGAAAAAACCAAAGGATGGAAATGAGACCATAAGACTAGGTTCGGGACCTAAAATCATATATCCAAACCATAAGATAAACACTAAGGGGAAGGAATTCAATGCTTGTGAGTTTCTATAGGATTTTATTATGTCATTCTAGGGAAAGCTTCGAGTATGTAACATCCCTCTCTTGCATGCACCTGATGTGACTTATTCTTTGAGGACACTTGCATGCAAATGATCTGGTTCATTATATGATTGACTGCTTCGCTTATGGATTCTGATGATGAGACTGTGGATTATGATGTTATGTTATTTATGTATAGACAGGTGCTATTGACTTGTTTTTCCTGAGTGTGCAGGACTCTTCATAGAACGAGGATGTTGATGGCATTGATGGACCTCCTTGGACTCTGGATCGAGTTAGAGAGTGGATTGTATATGGTTTGAGTATTTCTATTATTGCATATGTGACATATGACTAGGTATATTATGATGTTGTTTATGGATCATTGACATGTTTTGTTGATGGATGCAGGCTGACGATTTCTTGCTAATTAGACTCACCTTAGGAGTAAAGGGGCCATGAACAACCACCAGAGATATTGAGGTAGAGGTGTGGCAACAGACCTACCACAACCTACTAGCACTCTCGTCGTGGCTCAAATTGTAGGTTAACAATTACCTAGTTCGAGAGATCCACGATGTCGTGAGGGCAGACTGAGACAGTCACTCACGAAGATCCTAAAGGGTGTACAATAAGGTAGTATCCTTATTCTTTATAGGCCCTTAGTCTTCCACAAGATCACATGACGGAGTATTGAATCCAAGGGTTAGATGTCTACCAAAATCAGTCAAAAGGCGAGTGGCACCCTTGGAGCACGTAGTGCATCTTGAAGGGCACGTCGCATAAATGAAACAAGAATAAAGGTGAGTGGCACCCTTGGATCACGTAGTGCGTCTTGAAGGGCACATCACGATTTTTAACACTGGTGAGTCAATGAACCTAGGTGCCTAGAAAATAGTATTTTATTTTGACGTGGTCAACCTTAAAATAAATGGTGTATGAGTAAAGCGTTTTAATTATAAAAAAATTCCCCTTAAAATATTGCTAAGCCTAGTTGAAATTAAAGCCTAGGTCTAAGTAGGATATGAGAACTAAAAATTAATTAAGAAATTAATAAAAGGGGGATGAAAAAAAATCAAATTAAAATTTAAAGGAGAAAGAAATTATCTAAAAATTTAATTGTTGTTTATGTCCAAAACTTGCTAAATTAGAACATAGACAAAAAGGGGAATTTAAATGCAAAAGGAATGTGGAACATAGAAAGGAATCTAGTTTAGAGAACTTTCCTAATTAGAACTCAACTAAGATTTAAGTAAGATGTCAGTCATTAAAGGAAATTGAGGGAATAAAGGGACAACAAGGAGCGTTTTTAGGAATGCTTTTAGGTGGGTGAGGGAAATTGGCAAATTAATTTAATTAATTTAATGAATTTCTAGTGCAACTAAGGGATCAGGTGACAAGTGTACGGGGGAGATTTTTCCTAATTAATTTTTAATAAAACGAATTTAATGTGCAAATGGAAGTGTCACTAAGAAGAACTCTATAAAATAAATGCAGAGGAGGGGAATGGATCATGACTGGTATGCGTAAGGTTATGCTGCCATATTTTTCATGACTGATTTTTCTTGTGGGAGTTGGGACACCCATCTCGGATAGAGAGTGGTAGCTCAACCTTGCGAGGTAAGCTGGGAGCTAGCTTATTCTTTGGTTTGTGTGTGTGGCTCCTTTGCGGCTCGGGGGACTCGGGGGAAAGAAGATTACCCCTATCATTGGATGGGAGGTACCAGTGAGGTCTCAACGATTAACAAGTGGGAGTGAGGAGGATAGCCAAGTCCATGTGCTGGTTAAGGTACACATGTTCAAATTTCGCATTTGTAAAGTAGTTAAATTTTTGTATATGTTTTTTTACGTAGATGGAAGTGACATTGGTTTTCTCAATCTGTGCATGATTTTAAGGGTTACTTGCCCCTTTTTATTTGTTGCCTATACCTTTTGCCTAGCTATGAATTGCGTTCACCCACCATTCTGCATTTTTGGTTTTAGGATCTCTGAGATTGTTCACCCCTTCCCCACCTTGGTCCTTGTGGTCTCCTGGTGCTTTCTAATTCAACTGGCTTTGAGTTGCATGAAAAGGAACTCAACCATTTTTCGTTTTTAACCTCCAATCTCATTTTTTCACAGTAAATTTAATCATTTTACCTAGCATTCATTTTCCTCACAACATTTTGTTTTACTCCGGTGTTTTGAATCGCCCAACATTGGAGATGCTACCTCTACGATTTTATTTTTATTCATTGCATCTACATCCTAGATGGATTTTAACCTAGCTTTTGGGAAAAATCTCCCCGCATGATGATCTAGTGCTTCTCTGCATTGGATGGACTCTTGCCTCCCAAATATGCTAAATGCCTGGCGTTTTTGTTTGTTTACACCCAAAAAAACGTGTTTCCCTACGTGTGAGAGAGAGGGATACCATTCGTTTGTTTTAGAATATTTCTTACTTAGCCAACTGGTTAATGCCTAGTGCATGTAAGATTAAAGATGAGACCTGACATTTTTTCTTAAATGGTTCTTTCCCAACATTAACACCTTCGTGAATACCCTATGCGCAAGAAGAGAAGGAACCCTATGATCGACGGTCCCTTCACCTCTGAGTTGACATTTTTTTTCCCTCTGCGAGTTGAAGGTTTCCCTTAGCGAATTGGGTGGTCACTTCAACTCAGCACAGTCTTTCCTTTTTGCCTAGCGATCTAGCATCCACCTTCTCTACGTTTCAGTATAACCAGGACATGTTTTCCCTTGGATTCACCTATGTTTTTATTGACTCAGATTGCTAATTCTTTGGTGGCAATCTATTTTTGTCCTTCGATTTGAAACAACCTTCTTTTTCACTTATGTGTTGTCTTGGGCCTTTCAAAGGAGTGCTTGAACACCATGACCATTTGTTGTGTACTTTGAAATATGTATAATGGTTTTTACTTGTCGAATCATCTGGTGGATAGTAAGGAGGTGACCCATGAATGACATTATCCACTTCCGGGTTCTTTTGTCGATGTTGTTGACTGATCACTAGTGGAATTACGTCTTTGGAGGTGTTCCCACCTTGGATTCAAATTGCCTGAAGATAGTTTATTATTTCTTTCTTGCATTTCATCAACTTTATTCATACAGGCTCTTTTCTCCATTTTCGTATCATAGGTAACCCGATCTTCTTCGATTCCATTTCTAGAGCTACCATAATTTGTTTCTTCTTAACCCTTGCATATAACTACCAGTGAGATCCTAGTTGCTTACAACATTTCCCTTTCCATGCACCTTTACCGTCTTCCCTTAGTGTAATTTTGCGCTTGCTTTAATTTGTGTTGACACTTGGAGACTTGATATCTTGTCAAATTGTTTCCAGTGCGCTTTTCTCCTATGATATTTTCTCTAGTTGAATTGGGAAACTAAATGGTATACCAGTATTACTTGATGCTTCAATCCACTCTTCTCTTATTTAATATTATAAATAAATAATTTTAACATGTCCTCAAGTATATATATAAGTTCAACAAGTCCTCCCGGTAGGAGACTAGGTTTTATCCCACGACGAAGTGTCTCAACCCCTTTTTTCAATCAAGTTACTTTTATTAATTTAGGTGAGCTAATTGTTAAAGAATTATGGTAGAATAAACCACCTTCATGACTTTATAGTGTTATTTATTTAATGAATAAGGTTATAAGGAATTTAAGTAGAAATAAAACACCTTTATTGATTGAGATTTTATGTAATTAAATGAATTACTGTAGAATTAAAACACCTCTCCAAATTTTAATTTAGCCCTTGCAGAGACAAGAGCAAATAGAATACCCCAAGGAGAAAATCCTAGTGTTTTAGAATCTTAACTATTTTTAGATGTATATCTTGTTCAATTTCATGGTAGACCAAATGTGCACCATATTAAAAGTATCATCAAATGGATAATGAATGGATAAATTGGATTCATGGATATGTAGCCCTTGGTTTAAATCGTTCGCGTAAGTGTCATGTTTTCTTGTGCCATGATTTAAGGTGATTTATCACTAGTTGTGTTTAGACTTCTTGCACACAAGGAATTTATGATAGTGAATGATTGTTAGACCTTAGATATCTTTGTGCAATAAAGTAATTTATGTACTATTGCGCCTCAATTTAAGATGATGTAAATTTAAGGTAGGTGATTAATTAAGTACTTAGATCATTGGCACACCAATTTATATGTGTTAAATGATGATTTTAGAGTTTGGATTCTTGCGCTTATGGATTTTTATGATGGTTAGATCCTAGACTTTTGCACAAATAAAATTAATGAATGTATTTACCCTACGTCGATGATTAGCTTTGATTGATATTAGAATGCTTTCGTTTATGGATTCCCTATAATGTATGATAGTTAAAGATTTTTGGACTTTTTGCACAATGGATTTTATGTCATGCATGATGGTTTATAATTTGTTTATCTTGCACCTTGGATGATGCTGATGAATAGGTGTTAGGTTGCTTGCGCTATGGACTAATATGACGCATAAATGTTTACAACTTAGTTTACTAATGCGCTTGTCACAATGTTGTTGTATGATTCCTTATGATTGGATTATTTGCGCACAATGATCGATAAGTGAATATGTTAATCTGGCAAATGGATCATGTGCTTACCTTGAAAATGATGTTGATTTTGTAATTTGATGATTGATTTAATCGCGCGCCTGGAAGTTAAATAGATATTTGTTTATGCCTTAAAAATTAAATAAGTAGATTATTTGCACCTTGGCTCATGTCCTTGCTAGATTGATTTAGTATCTAAGTTCTCTTGCACCATGTAATTTTATGTTACATGTGTGGGTTTACTATAATTCTATTGCACCTTGATGATCGTTTATGATGTTATTTAGCTTAGTCGGCTTGGACTTGATTGTGTCGAGGGGGAGGGGGGGGATGTAGAAACCTCTTTGTTCCTCAGAACGATCGCCAGTCTTGAGACCTTAAATGGTTAAAATCAATTGGAACATGGGCTTGAGCATTGCTTATGTGTCCTGGAGTTCCTAACCTTGCAGGGTAGGTTGGATGAGTAGTATATTATGTGATTCTTGTGATTATCCTTATGATCCTTATGATGCGTTATGTTATTGTATGTTTTCTTAGTGATATATGATGATGGTCATTATGTGATGCATTGAATGTTTAAGATTGTACTGTTATGCATCATTATTAATGGTAGAATGCAATGATGTTGGGCTGTTGTTAATTAATATGTTAATACATTGATGTGTGTGTCATGGTTCATGGTGATAAGGTGTCGACATTATGTCATATTGGATTATTAATGCATTATTATGGTTTCATTATTATATGTGATTGATGTGTTGACTGTTTATTCTGATGTTTTAATTTTCCTAACACAACTTTAAAATAAGAAAAAAAAATTGACCTGTTGTACCTTGCTTGGTTGTCGTAACGGTGGGGATGCTACAGAGTATAATTATTGGAAGGTGCAAAAATCTATACAATGATTTTATGCATGGTCAATGCAAAGGTAAATTACCTACACTATATTTTTATCCATGCCAAGAGTAGTGATCTAACAAATTGTAGGAGTTGTAACTTGACATGAAGTGTAATTTAACCCTCATAAGGAATCAAGCAAATGAAATGTGATAATCAAAGAGAAAACAAAGCACTAGTAGTAGTAGTCTCAATATCCAAGCTAATATAACAAGAGAAGAGACGTGATGAGTGACATGCAAGGGGGAATAAGGAGAGTGAGATTATTTGGATGTTTCCCATGTGTCATAAGTGGTAATCCATGATTCCCTCACATTAGGAGTGAGTCATTGTGTGAAAAGTCTAGGTATATCAAGCAAATTGTTGACCCACTCACCCTCATGGTGGTGTGAGGTTGAATTGTGTATGTGCCACATGTGGGAATATGAAATCATGAAAAAAAACTAGGGAAGAATTGCAATGAATATAAGAGAGGAAAATAAAGTGTTAATCAATGACACGAAGAAGCAAAAGTGAAAGATGATGAAATTGAAGGGAAGTAGATGATCCTACCTACTACTTGGTCTTGCAAGTAATACTTAATATATGAAAAGGAAATGAATGAAAGTAGAGAGTAGTGCACACAAGAGAGAGCCATACCTACACATACTTGGTAGCATAAAACACATGGTAAATAACGGAATTAGTGAAGCAATCCAAAGAAATGATGAAGTTAGTTGTTTGAAACGTATCTATCTAGAATAACTTAGACAAGTGCACCAACTTTATCATGAATTTATTCATGAATGTGAACACTAGAGAGAAATAAAATTAGGATGCAAGGGTAAGAAAAGAAGAGACAAAGGGACCAAGTTAATATTGTGAATGTCCCATGCACTGTTGATTTGTTAAACAAGCATGAGGGACTAAAAAATAGAGTGACATCAGAGGCTTATAGCAAAAAAGAATCATCTAAGGAACCAATAACAATAATATGCTCGAAAATATTATTAGTATCTTGTAATATGTAAAATACTCACTATTGATTACGTAAACAAAAAAGTCCTTAAAATTCCAACCGATCACTATCGAAGGCCCCAAGTTAACCAGACTTTCACCATCTATGCATATTAAAAGGGTGAATACAAAAACTTACCCTAGCCTCCAATAAGGGGATGAAACAACGAATCCATCTATGCCCAAAATGTTTATTCCCATAAACAATAAGCATTGTTAAAAAATCAAGACTAGAACCAAGTCAAAGGATGACCCTTAGTTTTGATTAAAACCTTAACTAGTGATTGCAAGCAATTACTATATAATAAGACTCCTAACAACACTAGGGAGTATAATCATGTGGGACATCTAATTATAGTGTAGAAAAAATTTAGTACAGGTAGGGTCAATGATCAATAATCAAGGAATGAATCTTATGGGATTGAGGAGGTGTCAACCAAGGAACTAACCCTAACAACATGCTAGCATTAATTAGTCATAGAGATAAAAGACCAAGCTAGGAGAAGGGAATCAACTTTGGTTGTTGGGAGGTTATGACATGGAAGGTTGGTATGGTTAGTAATTATTAAGGATTAAATTATATTGGACTAAACTAAGGCAATAATTTAGGTTATAGGAAAACATAAACCGAGGGTAGAAAGAATGGAACTAGAGACATGAGTGAAGGAATAGGTTATGATGGACCAAGTCATGGTAGGTGAGAAACAACCAAAGAATATATCCTATTAGGGTAAAGGATATATGATGAGGGTTTTAACTTGATAACAAAAGAAGGGTAACAAGGGCCAAGGAAGAATGTAGGAGAGAGATGTCAGCTAAAGGTTTGGAAAATCTCATAAGTAAGGTGGAGTAAAGGGTTAAGAAATAAGAGAAGAAAGTGAAACTAATCACATTTATGCAATCAATTTTATTGAGGAATTAATGAAGATCTATAAAGGGTGGGTTTCTAGAACAATGGGGATCTAAAGAGAGAAGGGACCATGAAGTGAAAATAGAAAGAAAAGGATAAAAGTAACCATGTGTATGTAATTAGGAGGTTAAAAACCACCAGGGTGTCAATTTACATGGAAAATTAACACTTAACACATTTTTCAAGGTACCAGGATCTCAAGGACCCCAAAAATTTTAAAAGGTTACCCTATAAAAGAGCACAAGAAGGTGAAAATTAAATCCATTATGGAGAAATCATGAAGTTGGGTAACACTTTTGTGAGAATTGGATCTGGTTAAATTGCTAATCTCGAGTTTTCAACTGAACTATTTAAATTGTTCGACCAAACAATTAACACTAACTTTAGGCCAAAAATGTATTTCGTCTGAAAGTTAAATCTAACGGAGTCTCATGCAATTTGTTTTTCGGTCGAAATTTTAATCTAACAATGCCTCATGCACCTGATGTGGTTGAAATTTTTTTTTTCCGGCAAAGAAGTTTTCGGTCGAAACTTTGTTCAGTTGAACAAACATTTTTGGCCAAATTTTTTTTTTCGGACGAAAACATTTTCGACCGAAAACCTTTTTTCGTTCGAAAAATTTGTTATATATATCGGGCCCTGTTATTGTTTAACAGTTTTGACCTTGTCACTGTTTCAAGAGTGAGATGTAATGGTCCATCTGTCTCATCTGCGAGATCCAACCCTATCATTAAAGCTCTAACATTCCATCTGTCTCATCCGTGAGCTCCAACCCTGTCATTCTTTCATCCACAAGATCCATCCCTATCATTTTTTCAACTGTGAGCTCAATCCTTGTCCAAATTTTCACTGTTCACAAGAGATGCTAGCATAGGAGATCAGAGCACCCGAGCAGGCTGTCGGAGCAGGCGAGAAGGTAGTCGGAGCAGGTGGAGAACAAGCATGAGTAAAAAACACCAGGTTATCATTGCACACTTTTTTTTATCTTTTCGTCTTTATCGAAATATCAATGGCAATTAGAAACATTTAGTTCAATTAGCCATGTATTATTTACCTAAGCAGTAGAATGGACCTCCTAGTGATATAATATTAAAACTGTGGACCTATGATCCTTTTCATCATGTTAACATGTGTTGGGATGAGGAGTTTTCTCTGTCTGAGTGGCTTTCTATTGGACAATTACAACCACGACCTTATTTGGAAATTTGTTACCATAACTTTACATAGTGGGAGAGAAACCAAGACATGATCCTTATTATGTATGGTTAAAATAACTCTAGGGTCATTTTGATCACAATCAAATTCATTTTCATAAATTTAAGGCCCATCAAAATATATGATGTAAAACCGATGACAATTGTATTACCTGTAAATTGTTTCTTCCCACAGACTTAGGTTAATAAAGATAAATTTAAATTTTTTTCAAATTTTTAAATATTTCAGTTTCCATGAGGTCATTACCATCAAAATTAGACCACCGTGGCCTATTTTCTTCCAATCACACTATAAAATGTATACAATATTGCTCCTTAGCTTTCAGAATGGGTATCTATTCATTTATGTTGATGACGCCCTGGGCATTTTGCAGGGAATTTTTTTTTTTACTATAAAAAACATTCAAACTTGTAACCTTCTTGCTTGCAAAGTAATGACGCCAATCCTATTCAACAAAATTATAGGTAGTATTTTCTTCAAAATTCCTAGTTGCGGATAAAGGAAGTGATTTTTCAATTTTCACTTTACAAGGTAGATCTTCCACAGAAATAAAACAATCTTCAATTCTATTAGCAGGATCAAAATTTAGTGCAAATTTTCCATCAATGTCATGCTCTGTCCAAATAGGATTAGAGGAAGGGAGAGAAACCAAGACATGAGCTTGATTATGTATGGTTAAAACATCCCTAGGCTCCTTTTTATCACAACCAACTTCGTTGTCATAAATTTAAGGTCCATCAAAACATATGATGTAAGACCGATGACAGTTATATTGCATGCAAATGGTTCCTTCATCCACAAACTTAGCTTAATAAAGATAAATTTAAAATTTTTTCAATTTTTTAAATATTTCAATTTCCATGAGGTCGTGACCATCAAACTTAGACCATCATGGCCTATTTTCTTCCAACCACACTATAAACTATATACAAGGTTGTTCGAAAACATAGGTATTCCAACAGAGGATGGACACCTTCAGTGACCACTCACATAACCAGATCAAAGATCAAAACACCGATGTTTTCACGTGTTAAAACCCCTACGGGGAAACATCCACAACCCCAGCCAATGCGGCCACTTGGAGTAGTTTATTAATGCAAAGAAAAAGATTACAGAGAGATTTTACAAGAGAGTTTCTCACAATTGATCATCGACAAATGACCCTCCATGCTCTTTAAATAGATATCATGGAACAATCAGGCGTTAAGCCACAAATCAATGGCCGTTAAGACCGAGGAGAGTATGAACCATCGAATCACTCTATGTCGGGAACATATCGTGACTGTCGGATTTCCTAACTATAAATGCATACTAAAGAAACACACTAGAAAACAGACTTTTACCTAACGACACAATAGACCAAGTAGATCTTACTAACTCCTAAGTGTCTAAATATCCTAACATCCCCCCTTAAGAACAACTTGGGATAGGATTGAAGGATTTACAATAGTGACATAATAGTAGAAGGAAGGAGGCATTAGAGCCTATCCCCCCTTAATGACAACTTCCTGAACTCCTAACATAGATCAAAGTTTGGAAAACTTCACTTCTGTAAGAGACTTTGTGAAAATTTATGCAACTTGATCTTCTGTAGGGAAAAAGAGCACTTCAATAACTTGATCATGAATGAGCTGTCTAATGAAGTGGATGTGTAGCTCGATGTGTTTTCTATGCTGATGTTGAACTGGGTCTTTGGTGAGCTTGATGGCACTTTGATTGTCACACCAAAGGCTGGTCGGATGCTGGTGCTGGAATCCAAACTCTGAAAGGATATATTGAAGCCACAAGGCTTCCTGACTTGCATTTACCGCTGCTTGGTACTTTGCTTCTGCCGAAGAAAGTGCAATAACCTGTTGTTTCTTACAGGCCCAAGTGACAGGTCCTGAACCAAGGCTGAAAACATAACCTGCAGTAGAATTCCAATCATTAGGGTCGTCGGCCCAATCTGAATCAGTGAAACCAACCAATAAAGGAGTCCCCCCTGAACTGTAATATATCCCGAACTGAACTGTACCACGGACATAGCGAATTATCCTTTTAGCTGCTTTGCAATGGATTTCATGGGGTGTTTGCATATATCGGGAAACAAGACCAACAACAAAGGAAAGATCATGACGGGTATGAGTCAAGTATAAGAGGCTACTAGCTAACTGACGGTACAGGGTGGCATCAACTTCAAGAGAAGTACAGGTGGGAGAAAGATTGACTCCAGACTGGAAGGGAGAAGGGGTTGGTTTACAATCGTCCATGTGAAAGAAACGAATAAGGTCACAAGAATACTTAGACCGGGAAAGAAAAATTCCTTCATTGGTTTGCAAAACTTGGAGGCCAAGGAAATAGTGAAAAAAGCCTAAGTCTACCATTTCAAATTTCTTCTTAAGGATGGTTTTCACATGGTTTAAAAGTTTTGAGTCACTACCAGTAAGGATAAGGTCATCAACATAAAGGAAAAGGATTATGAGATGGATTCCTACTTTCTTGGTATAGACATTAGGATTAGAATGGCATCTAGAGAATCCAGCGGCAATAAGAAAGCTATCCATTTTGGCATACCAAGCTCGGTGAGCTTGCTTGAGACCATAAAGAGATTTCTTGAGGCGACAAACAAGGCTAGAGTCATTCTGGACATAGCTAGGAGGTTGTTCCATGTATATTTCTTCTTGCAAATCTCTGTGCAAGAAGGTGGATTTAACATCCATTTGATGGACCTCCCATTTATGTGAGGCAGCAAGGGCAAGAACAAGGTGGATGGAATTCATTTTTGCTACAGGGGCAAAGGTTTCATTATAGTCAATTCCTTCAACTTGGGAAAATCCTTTGGAAACTAACTGAGCCTTGTGTCTTTCAACACTTCCAGCTAATGCATACTTAGTTCTGTAGACCCATTTGCATCTAACAAGTTTTCTTCCGTTTAGAAGAGGTACAAGATCTCAAGTATCATTTGCCATTAAAGAACGATACTCTTCATTCATTGTTGTATCCCAATCTGGATGACCTGAAGCTTCTGCAAATGTCTCTGGATCATGAGTTTCAAAAACTTGAGCCAAAAGAGAAGAGGCTCGTTGGAACTGTGAACGTGTTCAATGCTGATCTGAAGGATCACCAACAAGATCACCAACTACTTCTCATGTTGAATGAACCCATATAGGAAGTGGTGGAGTTGGTGCTGGTTTAGGTTCAAAGGACTCATCTGGAGGAGGGTGAGCATGAGGAGGTGGATTTTCATCCTCACTGTCATCATCTGAAGAAGAAACCAGATCATAAGAAGGCACAAATGTCGAACATGGCTCGCAGGCCGAAGAAGGCACAATAGTCGAATTAGGCTCATAGGCCAAGAGATTTTCGTCAAATTTAACATCTCTTCTAATAATAATTTCATTACAATGTGATTGAAGAAGTTTGTAACCTTTGACATCTTCAGAATAACCAACAAATATACACTTCTCACTTTTAGGCTGCAATGCTTTCCTTTTCTCATCAGGAATGTGAGCCCATGCTATACTGCCAAATACACGGAAGTGACTTACATCTGGTTTAATTTTAGTCCAAGCTTCTTTTGGTGTTATATTTTTAAGAGCCTTTGTGGGAGTGCGATTTACTATGTAATTGGCACAGTTGATGGCTTCCGCCCAATTCTTTAGACTTAATCCCTTAGATTAGATCATACAATTAGCCATTTCTTTTAATGTGCGGTTCTTTCTCTCAGCAACACCATTTTGTTGTGGTGTATATGGAACAGTGTGTTGCATTTGGATTCCCTGTGTAGTGTAGTAGCTTGTAAAATTATTGTTCACATATTTGCCTCCATTATCTGTTCTTAACCTTTGAATTTGATATCCAGATTGCTTTTCTACAAGGGCCTTGTAGGCCAAAAACTTGTCAAAAACTTCACTCTTGAGTTTTAAGAAGTAAACCCAAGTACGTCTAGAAAATTCATTAATGAAAGTTAAGAAATACTTGCACCCAGAAAAAGAAGGAGAAGAAAGTGGACCACACAAATCATTGTGAACAAGCTGCAAAGGGACCAAGGCGTGNGTTTGTCGAGAACACAACCGACACAAACACCATCTCTGCATGAAACAAGAGGAAGACCAGTCACCATCTGTTGATTACATAGTTGTTGCAATGAGCGATAGTTTAGATGACCAAACCGCTCATGCCAAAGTTTGCTCAAGTCATCGCTATGAGAAACAAAAACTAATGAAAAAGATGATGACCCAAAGTTGTCAAACTTGTACAACCTGGTAGTATCATCAACAATTCCAGTTGCAAGAACATGCTTAGGATATTTTAGATCCTTGATTACAACTTCGTGAGGTGAAAACTTGACGGTTTTACCTTCACCTGAATGAGTGATTTGATATACTGATAGAAGGTTACAAGAAAGACTTGGAACACATAATACATCATTGAAATGACCATTATCTACTTGAACTGTTCCAGATCCTACAACACTAAGAGATCTATCATCATCAACAAATATTTTCTTGGTGTTACATTCATTTAGAGCAGAAAATATGGCTTTATCCTTAGCCATATGATAAGATGCTCCTGAATCAATAAGCCACTCATCAGAAGAAGTAGTAGTAGTATAATTTGAATTGAAGGAGAAGTCAGAAGCATAAAGTGCATGTCCATGAGAAGAAGAAGTAGAATCAATACCGATGTTGTGCTTCTTCATCACTGCTTCTAAAGTTGCCATCTTCTTGAAACATTTGGACTCATCATGATCATCTTTATCACAAAAGTTGCAATGTTTGTTAGTATTCTTACTTTTATATTTTTCTCCTTTGTCACTAGTGGGAGCTGAAGTTGTCTGAGCAGGTTTGGGACCCTTATGTTATTTGTTGTTGTAGCGAGGATGTTTCATCTTGAGATACTTGGGTTTATCTTTCCGCTAGGCAACTAAGGCTTTGTTGGAGGGACCTGCAGTGTTGATCACTCCAAATTGTACAAGCTTATCTTCCTCTTGAATCAAAGAAGAAAAAAAGGACTCAAGACTGGGTTTTTCATAAGCTTCTTCCCCTAGAGCCTCTCTCATGGCATAAAAGGTAGATACAAACAAAGAATATGCACTACCTAGCTTAGAAAGAATAATATAGATGCAACGCTCTTCCTCCATCTTTATCTTACATTATTCACATAAAATTCTGAGTGTTTTAAACCTAGATAGATAGTCTCCAAGGCAAGAAAAATCATTTGGACTCAAGGTCAGTATTTGATTTTCTAACTGTTGTGCTCAAATGATATTGAGTTTACCAAACAATCATGTCCCAAGTTTCTTTGGGGTCATGATTATCTTGAAGGTGGTACCTTAAATCAGGAGAGATGGAAATTCTGATTATTCCATGTGCTTTGTCATTCCTATTATCCCACTTGTCTTTCTTATCAGCATCAGTGGGTGCTTTTTCCTTTCCCAAGGTAATCCAGTACAAGCCTTTACTTCTTAATAAATCTTCCATATGAGATTTCCATTGGAAGTAGTTGTTGCTAGTAAGTAATACAGTACTTGTAGAAGCCATATTAAATATGCAGATAATTTGGATTTAAAAACTGAAACTGATGATCTGGATGGAAAGAGCTCGAAAAGTTATGCGGTTTTAAAAAAAACGGCACTGAAAACAGACTTCCGATGTTAGAGTTATCCCTTTTAAAAAAGGCACAATCGGTAACCAAATGACCATGTGATTGTGTAAGTTGCTTTATGAAGTGACCCACTTTTATAAAGAGAAGTGAGGATCACTTTTACAATGAAGTTACTTTATAACATAAAAGTTGCATGAAAAATAAATAAATTTAAAATAAAATATTAAAGCTACTTATAGTGATTCAATTTTATACTTGAAGTGAAATACACTTTACAATTTTAGCATGAACTTTTTCAAAAAATGTAACAAAAGAGAGACTTGAACTCAAGACATCTTACTTAATAAGACAAATTTTAACCAAATGATCTAGCAAAACATAATGTAATGTTCAAAAGGAGGATTGGGGTTGTTGTTGTTGTTGTGGAAGACGGCCTTGGAGAGCTTGCTAAAAAAAAGACTCTTTTCACACAAGAAAAAAATTTTGTTTCTTGATGACAACAAGGGTTAGATCTCGGTTAGCTTACCCGGAAGATGCACATTTTCCTATCTGTTTTTGATTTGTCAAGATCGCACAGGGAGCAGGGAAAAGAGCACACGCAGATCTAAAAGAGTAGCAACCCATAAATAAATAAAACAAAACCGAAATAAAACCAAAATACTACTCTGCAAAAATTTTAAAAAATGCGTATTCAAGCTTTATACCTCTGGATCTGACTATAATGGTTGTATCTTGGGAAAACAAAAACCTTTTTGAGTGAAACGAAAAGTGTTCCTGACTGAAATGAGCATTCCGAACGCAATGGAACAGTCCTCTCAGCCCAAAAATGTATGGAAATGACAAAAATTGAAGATGAGGAAACTTAGCTTCACAATCTCGATCTTCAACAGGAGCGGGTCTTCAAACAGGCTCTGATACCATGTTTCACAAAATAGGTATTCCAATAGAGGAAGAACACCTTCAGTAACCACTCACATAACCAGATCAAATATCAACACACTGATGTTTTCACATGGTAAAACCCCTACGGGGAAACATCCACGGCCCCAGCCAACGCGGCTACTTGGAACAGTTTATTAATGCAAAGAAAAAGATTACAGAGAGATTTTACAAGAGAGTTTCTCACAATCGATCAATGACAAATGACCCTCCATTCTCTTTAAATAGAGATCATGGACCAATCGGGTGTTAAGCCATGAATCAATGGTCGTTAAAATCGAGGAGAGTATGAACCGTCGAATCACTCTATGTCGAGAACATATCGTGACCGTCGGATTTCCTAACTGCAAATGCATACTAATGCATACTAAAGAAACACACTAGAAAACACACTTTTACCTAATGACACAATAGACCAAGTAGATCTTACTAACTCCTAAGTGTCTAAATATCCTAACAAAAGTTGCTCCTTAGCTTTCAGAGTGGGGATCTGTTCATTTATGTTGATGATGCCTTGGGCATTTTGCAGGGAAGAAATTTTTTTACTATCAAAAACCTTCAAACTTGTAACCTTGTTTCTTGCAAAGTAATGACACCTTATTCAACAAAAGTGTAGGTAGTATTGTCTTCAAAATGCCCAGTTGTGGCTAAAGGAAACAATTTTTCAATTTGCACTTTACAAGGTAGATCTTCCATAGAAATAGAACAATCTTCAACTCTATTAGCAACATCAAAATTTGGCGCAATTTTTCCATCAATGTCATGCTCTGTCCAAACGGGATTAAAGGAAGGGTTGTCCACCTTTTTGTCATCAAAAGGATTTTCATATTCTAACACACTCAAAAAACCTGAAATATTTTCCATATGTTTGGTCCCTTGAAACAATAGATATATCATCATATGACATACTTTGTAGACGACCATAACCTTCAACTCCCAATGGTTTTAGATCTTACCCCACTTCTCATACTGACAACCTTCATTTGCATCACCACATATCTATTTTTTGGTAGGATGAAGTTTGTTATTTTCATATACGAGCATGTCATGCATAATAGTAGTGTTCATGTCACTACATAATTTCAAAATTTCACGATCCAAGGCCTTTAGGACATTGTCATCACATGTTAGGCATGGCAGGTGGTCCAAATCATTGGTGTAAAATTGATCAACGAGACCCTCATCATCAAAGGCTTGTAAATCTATATAGTGTTTCTTTAGGCCAACCATTTTTACTTGAATTTTCTCCAAGGTATGAAATAGATACTTGTTCTTTGGAAAAGATCAGTCCCATTGTAAAGATGGGATTAATAGTAAGATGCTGACATGTTGTCTCATCATCTACAATCATTCTAGGATTAGAAGATGAGACTTGATCTTTTATTCCATACCCTTCAGGGATTGCTTCATCATATTCAAGAAGAGGGCCTATATCTTCTTTAATAAGATCTTGTGCATCATAAATTTCCCTGATTATTTCAATGATGAGCTGCCATTTCTCATGGTCAGTAGGGCTCCATCGTCTGCGAAGTGATTCAATAAACCTTGAAAACGATGATATTTTTCCTTTGCCAATACATTGAAACCATCTCCTTACATCCCCTTTGAGACTTAATGCAAAAAATTTCATCATATCATCTTCATTAAAGAGGCCAATTCTTGAACTGAATTCAATGAAAGATGAAATATGTAGTATGATTGAATTACCATATCCATAAAAACTTGGAATTTCCTTTGCATCTATATTAGTTTTTCATGAAGAAAAATCAAAGGGAGCATACCGGCTAGCCATCCATGGAGGAAAATCCATTTTTCTTTACTTCTAGGTATTCAATACAAGGTTGAAAATACAAATATTCAATCAGTAATGATCATACCTCATACCAATAACAAGGTGGAGTCACCAAGATGAGATTTTTTTCAGGATCCTTCAAATTGATGGATTACATCCAACAAAGTATTAGGTCATGGGAGAACCCCAACAAATCCACACATGCCACAATAAAAAACCCATGTAACCTCCAAGGAGGATGTCCCCTCTAGTGATGTGATGCATGCCTCTAAATGGTGAACAAGGTGAGCTCAAAAATATAGAATGTGGCATGATATGAGAAGTCCAATGCATGAAGAAATAATCCCAATTTGTTTTGACCCATGCCTTGGGAACCATGAACTACCTCAAGAATTTGATTCCTTGGGAAATGTGAATTGCCTTGGGAACTATGGAGATGCCCAAGAACTTGAATGCAACCAATGCCATGCCCAAACACTTTCTTATGCACTGAAAGTCGACAAAGCCTTCCACCACCAAGCATCCCCATTTTGGATAGTTCTAAAATTCACCAAAAAGGAAGAGAAAAACGAATATTTGATCTTATAACTTAATAATTTACTCATCATTCTCTTCATCAGTACTGACATTCAAAGAATTCAACCGAGCAATTAATTTTTCCTTTATCTCTTCGCAGGTTAGTTTCATTGTCAAGTAATCCCTCTTCACTTTAGGGATATATTTCTCAGTGTGTTTGATTGACAGGTCTGCTCGAATGGAAACTTACACTTTCTTATAAAACTCTTCAAAGTTTCAAGCTCTATACCTTTCTTAATATAGTTAGAAAACAAAGAAACATGAATATAATGAAAAGTATCTCAACATTGATGGTGGAGGTGAATATATTAGCAATGTTTTCTAGTCATTTCTCATATCTTAAGGCATCTTCTAAGCAAAGAATTGTTTCTTAAAATCCACAACGAAATGGAGTAGCAAAACAAAAGAATAGGACTATCATGGAGATGGTTCATTGCATGCTTATGTCCAAGAATATGAATCTTTCATTATGGGGAGAGGTAGTGGTTTATGCAGCCCGTGTCACAATAAAATACCTACTTGTGACATTACTTGTCATGTCACATTTATAATTCTGTATGAGGAAAGGTATGGCACCAAACCTTCTATTTCACATTTAATAATATTTGGATCTAGTGCAAAATTCATTGTTGTATTCTCTTCCCTTGTTGACTCATCGTTCACATCTTTAGAATTGACTCCTTAATTCTTTCTGTAAATCCAATGCCTCCTCTTTTCCCTCTTCTTTTACAGAGCTTCTAGATATAAGGAAATTGGTTCAGAACCTTTGAAGGAACACTAAGAACAGAAATTTTCAGAGACATCAAATCAATGTAAATTTCAAAAGCCCCTTACCTGCCACATTATCCTACTTTGAAGTTAAATTGATAAGAATTGTACTCATAAATAAATTACCCATTGTGCCACATACAAATAATTGCTCTTGGATAGTACCATGTGAATGCCCCTAGCATCCTGATTAATCAATTAGAGGATGATTCATAATCTTGGATTTTTTAATCTTTGAGTGGATTTTTATGCCTTCAAATATTGATCTAACAGGGCTTCTTGAATGGAAACATGTGCTTTCTTATAGAACTCTTCAATTTGTTTCAGGTTCTATACCTTTCTTCTTACACTAAGAAAATTGGGATTGACACTTTGGAATTTTGATATGAATAGCCACCAGATGAAGAATGGCATTGGTTTGATGTAAATTAAAGTTTTTTCAATTGATTAACATATTTTTGTTGTGGAATATACATTGAAAGTCCACAAAGCCTTCCACCACCAAGCATCCCCTTTTCGTAAAGTTTTGCAATTCACCAAAAAGGAAGAGAAAAATGAATAGTTGATCTAATAACTTAATAGTTTACTTTTCATTCTCTTCATCAACAATGACATTCAAAGCATCCAACTGAGCAGTTATTTTTTTGTTTATCTATCCATAGGTTAGTTTCATTTTCAAGTAATGTTTTTTCACTTTAGGGAGATATTTCTTAGTATGTTTGATTGATGGGGTTGCTTGAAGGGTAGCATGCACTTTCTTATAGAACCCTTCAATTTGTTTCAGGTTCTATACCTTTCTTAATATACTAAGAAAATTGGGATTGACACGTTAGAATTTCAATATGAATAGCCACCAGACAAAGAATGGAATTGTTTTGGTTCGTACAATCCAAGCATCTTCTTTTGTCACCTGGGAAGAAATGTGTTTCTGTGAAGAGGCTTTCTCCACCATGCATTTTCATTTCTCAACATTAGATCTTTTAGATCTATGTTTTTGTACTTTAATGTAATTTCTTCTTAGGATGTGAAAGAGATACAAGTTTTTATATGATGTATAAAAATATAGTCAATTTATGTATTATAATATTGCCAATTGTCAATTTGCAGCTTGGTACATATATATAATATGTATCAATCAAGAAGAGTCTCCAATTATGCCTCACAAATTCTCTAGGCTATCTAATGAAAGCAATAGAGAGACCCCTAGTTCAATAGGTAACCCTATTCACGCAGGGGCAACTAGTCACACAAGGCAGTCTAGTGAAGGAAGGAGATCTAGTCAGTCTGGATGACGATCAAATTCATTTTGATCTAGTCAGTCTGAATGACGATCAAATTCATTTTGATCTAGTCAAGATGGAGATCAAGGTACCTATATGTTTATATGCACATGTTAAATTATGCATGCATAGATGTTGAAATTGATATAACTAGTTGAACTTGATAAATTTATTTTCAGATGCATCATTTAGTATATCACAAGAAAGAGCATCCCAAGAAAGTGCACATCCATATCTAGGGGGTGCTCAATTTGATCCATTGCGTCATGGATCATCATGATATTTTTTCCAATCATGATTTTGGGGAAATATTTTAAGGGGAAGATTATCCTATGTTAGCTATTGTACAACAACCCCGATCACATCAACAACATATGGTCGTTAAATTTCTTTTATTTATTTATGTTTTTATATAAATCAATCATGCATATGGACATGCATATATATGTCATTGTGGATTGCCCTAAATATCTACAAATATTTCTAAATGTGTAGAGAAATGGGCTTCTGTTGGGGACACTAATGAAGCAGAGGATGAGGGTGAAGGTCAACAAGGGCCTGAGTATTTTCAAGAGAATGAAGATTACACCCCTATCACCACCTATCCCTTGGATATTGGCATGAAGCATCCTTGGGAAGGCGAGGTTCAAAAAATAATTGTTCAATGTTTCACAAGCTACCATGCAAAGTTGAAGCATGATCTTGAGCAACTGGATCTCCCTGTAGAGAGAAAACAAAGCTTGGAGATACTTTTTCATTCTTTAGAGAACTTCATTGATGTATATAAGAACCTTGGGCCAACAATTGATGGTTTTTTTAATTTGATGAGGAGACGCATGCAACAGGTGATGGGACTTGATAAATGTCCTGAAATAGAGAAAAGGGTGTCAAAAGAGTAGGAAAAATCAATGTTCAATTTTAAGGAAGGACCAAAGCAATGAATTCTAAAGGTGCAATATTTCAAGCAACCTCACATTACAGGCCATCTTTATGATCGATTCTTGGTAGCATATGGTATATTTCCATGGAATGATGAGGTGCCATATTATTTTGGTAGATTCATTTATGTGGAGTTTTTTGAGAAAATGCAACCCGATTATACCGACCTACCATCCAAATATTATGGTGTTGGTAAAGGTTGAATGTATAATCAAAGAGGTGCATTTTGAGATCCAGTGTTGCCTAGATCCCCACCACCCTTGGTATCTCATCCACCAAGGGTGGATTCTCTACATTCATAGATGCAGGCCACTTCACAAGTTGGTCATGACATGAGGGAGGCAATAGCTGAGAATTTAAATTCATCTTTGTACGGTATTGATGTTGGTTTGAACCGACAGAGAGAACAATCTAATGCTCATGATAGTTTTGTATATAATACAGATGATGAGATAGATCGCATGAGCCTCGAAGAGGTACATGATTATGCAAAGTTTTGTCACAATGATTGGCAAGACTTAATTGGGCATGAAGAAGGGGGAATTGGATCAATATGTGTTACAATTGGTAAATGTTTCATGCATTCAATGATAATTGTTTTATTAGATCTACATCATCGCAATTTTTGAACTAACACAAAATGTTTGTGTTCATTAATTGCAGTATACTAGAATCTTAAATGAAACAACATTTACATTGGGAGATATTCCAAAGATTCGCAGCTCACATGTATTGCATGTTTCAAAGTTTAAAACTATGAGCTCAAGTGTCAATCATTTAATTTTTATTTGTTTAATTACATCAAAATGGTCTATATATGTATATATGTATGCATGTATTATAGGGGAACCTGGAGGTGACCTTTGGTATGACGCAACGTTCTTCCATCTTGGAAGATGTTCCGGTTAGCGATTCAAAAGTATCAATTATGGTTGAAAGTTTCTAACTATGATTAGATGCATCATAATTTAATTGTAATTATTAGTTTTTTTTCGAGATAAGTACTTACAATTATGTCTCTAATATGCATTTCAAATGTGTTATAGGCCAATTTGGAGCAGAGAGTGGTGGAGGAGAACGTGGTCGAAGGAGAGAGTGGTGGAGAACGCATGACCATATATGATAATTTGTAGATAATGTATGTTTCATTTGTAAGTTCTTGTTTGTTTTTATGAGAGCTTTATCAAATGATTACTTAATCATTTTTGTACTCAATGGATATACAATTTTTGGAATTTTATTCATTTTTGTACTTAATGTGTCAGCAAATAGTCTACAACGTTTTCAAATATTTTATCTTTCAACACATTATAATATTTTAATGGATATATGTTTATAACTACATTATTTTTTTTCCATAAGTAATTGTTTGGGTAAATTGTTTGTAAAATTAATGGTAATTTTAATGAGTTTCCTTTCTTGCTACCTATATGAATATTGAAATCCCATAGAAGAATAAATTTATAAAGGGTAGAGAATACAATCATTCGCAGATTGATATGTATCTATGATGGAACCAATGAAAGGTTGGAAGGTAAAAAAGACATATATTCCTTAGATTGGCTTGCTTCAAGCCCTTTAGGTTGCTTTAATATTGTTGAATGGAAAACTCAGTGCTTGGCTGGAAAACTACTCCTCTAAACTCCATCATAAAATTTGTGTTTGTTTCCAATTATTTTGTATTCTCCACTTTTCTGTAACATCCCGCTCTAGCGCACTGAGAAAACTTATTCTTTGAGGACACTTGCTCACAAGTGATTTGGACTTTTATGATGATAAAACATTTATCCTTGATTATGATGCGTTATGATAGATGACATGATGTTTTACTTCTTTGACAATAGACAGGTGCTATTGACTCAGTTTTATTGAGTGTGTAGGGTTTTGGACCTTGAGGATGCAAAGGTATCGATGGAACCCCTTGGACTCTGGCTTGAGTCAGGGAGTGTGCTATTTGGGTTGATTTATTACTGTGATATTTCATTGATTTGATGATATGATGTGGACATGTTCTGACATGATTATTGATGATGCAGGCTGGTGATAGCTTGCCGACCAGACTCACATATGGAGTAAAGGGGTCACACATGATTTCCAGAGAGGTTGAGGGAGAGGTGTGGACAACAGCCCTGCCACAGCCTACTAGCACTCCCGCCGTGGCTCGAACTGTAGGTTAACGATTACCTAGTTCGAGAGGATCCATGATGTCGTGAGGGAAGACTGCGACAGTCACTCATGATGATTATAAGGGGCACGCAATAAGGCGGGGGCCTTATTCCTTAGATCCCTTAGTCTCGCACAAGTTCACCTAGCGGAGTGTTGACTCCAGAGGTTATAGATGTCTACCAATCAATCAAGTTGGCGAGTGGCACCCTTGGAGCACGTGGTGCATCCTGAAGGGCACGTCAGGTGAAAGAAACACCGGTTAGCGAGTGGCACCCTTGGAGCATGTGGTGCATCCTGAAGGGCACGTCGCGCAAAAGAAACAACCGAGGCGAGTGGCACCCTTGGAGCACGTGGTGCGTCTTGAAGGGCACATCGCATTGATGTTGAGGAAGGAACAAACCTAGATGGCCC